>WAAD01007700.1:7622-40687 GCA_013389945.1 Fregata magnificens
AGATTCCTGTGTGACACAGTTAGCATAGCTGTGTTGTCTTAACTGAAACTATATTGGCTGACATTGCTTCCTTTTTGATTTGTGTCACACAATTCAGTTCCTCCTTGGGCATCTCTAACATGTCTTGCTACTATGCTCTGCATCTTTCTTTTATCTGAATAACTAATAAGAGGTAACGCAAATTGTATTATCTTACTTTTTTAAAAAAAAAAAAAAGTGTGAAAAAGTTTAAAATACCTTTTGGCATTTGGGTGTTGTTTCCAAAGTCTTTTATTTAGCCTATATTTATTCAGTTAAACTCTGACTAAATGCAACAATATTCAATAGTAGAATTAACTGACTTTCAGGGGTTTCTGCAACTACTGCAATCTGAAAGCCTAAATACCTAACATAGAGGAAGAACTGTGATTAACTGTGTATGATTAACTGTCTGCTTAGAATTTCGTGCTAACCAAGTGGAATTGTGATGGTTTTTGAAGTGGTCAGTTCCTATTCTTTAAAAACATATTTTTTAAAAACTTTCTAATCTTTCAGGTTTTTCTAAATTCAGCATGACTGCCCCATATGTGTTCTTAATCTTTATTGCTCGCTGCTGTGCTGAAAATAAGTTTTATTCCTGTTGATTCAAGTTCATTTCATTATTTTGTTCAGAGCATACAACAAAGCAGCTTTGATGCCATCAGTCCAAATTAAAAATAAGCTGATGTTTTGGCATTTGATGGGTTTTCTTTTATCTTTTTCTGCAGTTGTCATTCAAATTGACAATGCTAGTGTGATTCACATTGTACAATGTCCACAATAGTACAAAGGATAATATCTGTTGTACATTGTCCACAATGTGAAACAGATTTAAAAATTGTGGAAAAACGTATTCTATTAATGTTACAAAGTGAAGAAAGGGGAGGAATAATCCGTGAATGGTGAATACAGCCAAAATACATTTAAACAAAACAAAACCCAACTGTAGAGTACCAATTAACAGGTACATTGTTTGTTGGAGTGTTTCTGTTAAATGTAAATAGAAGCAATGAGTTAATTTGTTTCCTTTGTTTGTAGAAACTACTTACTGTTATTCCATTTCTCATACAGACAGCTGGGACTTGACTTAGTTCCGAGAAAAGAATATGCTATGGTGGATCCTGAAGAGATCAGCATTACAGAGCTCTACAGGCTGGTATGTGAATATAATACTCAGTACTTTTGCTATCAGATTACATACTGATGTTTTGATGGCAGGTTTCTTCTACTTAACCAAAAGTACTTTTTTTTGATAAATAAACTGGCATTTCATAGCGCAAGGAGTTTTACTACCAGGAAAGAAGTTTTCTTTTGAACATTTATGTCATCTCTACACCTGTATGAGATGCTTTGATTTGATATCAAATTTGTGTGTGCACACATGCTCATTTTACAGGTTATTTGTTAAAAGTTTTGTTTTCTGATATATCATTAAAATTGTGACTGTTAACATGAATTTAATCGTCAATAAAAGCTTAGGAGACTTTTTCATTAGAGCTTTACCTGGTGCATGAGTCCTGTTAGGTAAGATTTGTGGAAATATAATAATATACTCATGGTACAAGTATTGTCACAATTAATCATACTGGGCTATTGGTCTTTTCTAATATATTAATGTAAATAGCAGTTAAACTGCATAGGAAAGCTCTCCTTTGGGTATAAAAGCCCATCTTGATGTACTAACACCAGCACTGATATTTCTCATTCTGATTTAATCTCCCATGAGGTCTAAGAAAACTTGCCAATTCATTTATTTTGGCTTTGGCTCATATTTAAGTACTGCAGCTGTTACAGATATACAGTTATGAGCCTTACTTGCTTAAGACTAAGCTTTTATTTAAACTAAATTTTATTTATGTTAACTTTTGTATTTAAACATAAAATAAAGCAAATATATAATTGCTACAATTTTCTGTGGAGCTGAAATTAAAATGTGTTTTTGATAATTTTTAACTAATGTTGATAACTTGTAATGTCAAGTCTAGTAGAAATTTCTTCATGCTAGAATCAGTATACCTTTGGGCATTTTCAAAGTCATATGTAATCTTACGGAATCCTGTTGAAGCACTAGATGAAATACAGTGAGGAACCATTAATCATAAGAAGAAACATACAGAGGAAGAATAACCCAGAAAACTAATAACAGCACTCATGGAGTGCACTTTCAAAAATAAAGAGTAGCTTAGAAAGATTGCTGTTTAAAATTATTTTTGGTACAATGTGAGAGAGAAATAGTACAACTTATTGTCCTACTCTTAACGGGTGATTAAAATGGTGAAGGTATAAACTGTGAAGTCAAATCAAGAGAATTTAGTAGCTTCTATATAGCAGTCCGCCAAAGATTATAAAATATGGACGTGATTTTTTTTCCATTTTAAAATACTGGTATTTATTCTTCTGCAAAAGCATTTTTTGTGTGTTTGAGTACTAGAATATCAGATCATTAACTGTTTAAACCAGCTATGAAATACTATATTGTTACAGCACAAAGCTTTAAAGTGGCTTAGAATTTTCAGAGTATAAAAAAGGTAAACTTCTAGAGGTTACTGTTTTTCTTCTAGAGATAATTATGATGCAGTGCAACTCTGGGAAACTCACTTCCTTAAGTTCTCCTTCTCAGATAAAAAAAAAAAACCCAAACCAAAACCCCCCAAAAAACCTATTACAAGTTAATACTGAATTAAAAATTTAACAATTGGGATTAAGAAAGTAGTTCAATATTATGTTTTTTACCGCTTTTTGGTTTGAGATTTTTATGATTAATTCAAACTGGCTCCTGTGTTGTTTGTGGTATTTTTAGATGGAGCATCGTCATCGAAAAAAAGACACACCAGTGCCAGCTAGCAGCCACCATCTTTTTGTTCAGATGAAGAGTCTAATGTGCTCCAATCTGGGAGAGGAACTGGAAGTAATCTTCTCACTCTTTGATAGTAAAGAAAATCGGCCCATCAGGTACCACATGATTTTTCACTAGAACACTCATTTTACATAAGTTTTGTCAATATACACACTATGTTTTGATCCAGGTAACAAATTTCACATTTAGAAACAAGCAGAAGATGGTCTTGATTCAGGATAATTTTTTGCTTCCTTTTGAAATTCAGTTTCTATACTTAATAGTTTGTAATATCATTTTAGGTTTAAATAATGTATATTTCTCCATCTTGTTTACCTATTTCAGTTTTCAATTGGTTTTGTGTGTATAGGAACATGTATACATGTATGCATACAGAGTGAATGTTAGTTCTGTGACCTAACGGTCATTTTCAAGTATATCTATTTTCCTCTCTCCTAATCAGTGCACATTCAAAACTTAGAACTGTTGCTTGCTCTGTAATATTTATGAGATGAATTCTCCTAGGTAAATGAGACTGGAGAGCTGCCCTTAGTGAACTGGGAGTCTTTTTATACAAGGAGCCTGTACTTCACTGAGGAGGTGCCTGTTCTTCAGTGAAACAGTCAAACCCAGTCTCACATTCAGTTAGGGTTGGTTTGACCTCTTTTTTGAGCTGGGAGCTGATCCCAGAACCATTCTTTTTCTGTTTGTCCTAGAGCTTAAATTCTCTGCAAGCCGTGATAACTTTTGAATTTTTAAATATTTAGTAGTTATTTCTATTCCCAGCACATTTCTGGCTGAGAGGGAGAACACGGGAGTGAACAGTAGCGAAACCACTATGCACTTAAACATGAGCACAGGAGGAGAGCAGAGTTAGTGCAAGAGCCTTATAAGTTCTGCTTGAGGAATATGCCAGGAAGATTGAACCATTAAATGCTTGTGCAGTGGTGATGGGTGTGGTGGGTTGACCCTACCCACCAAAGCTGCTCTATCACTTACCTCCTCAGCTGGACAGGAGAGAGAAAATATAATGAAAGGTCATGGGTTGAGCTAAGGACAGGGAGAGATGCCTCACCAATTACCGTCATGGGCAAAACAGACTCGACTTAGGGAAATTAATTTAATTTATTAAGAATCCAATCAGACTAGGGTAATAAGAAATAAAACCAAGTCTTAAAACACCTTCCCCCACCGCTCCCTTCTTCCCGGGCTTAACTTCATTCTCGATTATTCTCTACCTCCTCCACCGCAGCGGCACAGGGGGACAGGGAATGGGGGTTGTGGTCACTTCACTACATGTTGTTTCTGCTGCTCCTTCCTCTTCACACTCTTCCCGTGCTCCAGTGGGGGGGTCCCTCCCACAGGAGACAGTCCTCCACGAACTTCTCCAATGTGGGTCCTTCCCATGGGCTGCAGTTCTTCACGAACTGTTCCAGCGTGGGCCCTTTCCATGGGGTGCAGTCCTTCAGGAACAGACTGCTCCAGTGTGGGTCCCCCATGGGGTCACAAGTCCTGCCAGAAAACCTGCTCCAGCGTGGGCTCTTCTCTCCACGGGTCCGCAAGGTTTTGCCAGGAGCCTGCTCTGGCGCAGTCTTCCCACGGGGTCACAGCCTCCTTCGGACATCCATCTGCTCTGGTGTGGGGTCCTCCATGGACTGCAGGTGGATATCTGCTCCACCATGGACCTCCATGGGCTGCAGGGGCACAGCCTGCCTCACCGTGGTCTTCACCATGGGCTGCAGGGGAATCTCTGCTCCGGTGCCTGGAGCACCTCCTCCCCCTCCTCCTTCCCTGACCTTGGTGTCTGCAGAGTTGTTCCTCTCACATATTCTCACTCCTCTCTCCAGCTGCAACTGCACAGGTTGTTTTTTTTTTTTCCCCCTCTTCTTAAATATGTTATCCCAGAGGTACTGCCACCATTGCTGATGGGCTCGGCCTTGCCCAGTGGTGGGTCCGCCTTGGAGCCGGCTGGCATTGGCTCTATCAGACATGGGGGAGGCTTCTAGCAGCTTCTCACAGAAGCCACCCCTGTAGCCCCCCCTGCTACCAAAACCTTGCCACACAAACCCAATACAATGGGAGATGACCTGGTCAGAAGTCTCCCATTCATAATTTCTGCTGGTTATTGGCCACAGTATTCTTCTCTGCTCTCCTCACAATAGAAAGAATATGTTCTGAAGGCAACAAATATCATCTGCTTTAAGACTGCCCACTAGAGAAATGAAAGACTAGACTTCAAAACAAAACCCACTTTAGATAAGACAGCTCACAAATACACAAAAAGAAATATAAGCTACTGCTCTAAGCCTGTTAATAGGGAAAAAAGTGTTACTCAAAATGTGTACAAATCAATGACTCTGCGCTAGTTTTTGTCTTACATATGGCAATAGGAATTTGGGGAACGATGTGGAATTTGGGCTGAATTTGACAACATTATCGCTGTGCTTTGTAGCTGGGCAAGGTAACTAACCAGTGCTTTGAAGGAAAATTATGCTGAGTAAATTGATTTTTATTGTTAATGGAATCATGTATAAGCAGCTATCGTTACAGTGCTAGCTGCTAAATACTGACACTTCATTCTGACCAGCACTTTGGACATTAGTCACCAAAACGCAGTTTACGGTCATTTCTGAGAATTAAACGTGCATTGGGGCACATCTTTTGTGTTCACTCCAGTGAATGCCACAGCAAGTGATAGATTTAGGAGAGAGCTTCAGACCTTGACAGAAAACAATTTGGGTGTTATGGATTGCTGAAAACAAGGTTATGGCAGTAGTGGTGGTATGAAAGCAAATGGATTGGATTTCACGTTCACATGAAAGCACAAATTCTAGAGCTGTTTGTCACATGCTTGCTGTGATCTGACCTTTAGTTATTGATTCCTGACTCCAGTGTCTGTTTGCAGCTGCTTTATGATGTGTGAACTTCCTCATCCCTTTACTGGCAAACCTTGAAGAAGCATGTTGCCATGAATCCAAACTGCCTTCTAGGGCATAAGGGGAATGACAAGATGAATTTTGTGAAGGTAGTTTGCAACCGTCTGCAAAAGAAACAAACATACACCCCCACAACAACAAAACCACAACACCCACCCACCCNAGAAACAAACAGAAACCTCTCAACACATTGAAAAAGCTGAAACCAAGAGAGTTTTCACAAAACCAAATTAATGCAAGGTATACCTGTATCACAGAATGAACTCTGGCATGCAGAGGTGTCCAAGCTGGAGATTTATACGGCTTTTCTGGACTAGACCTGGAAGTGACATAACCAGGTTATCACAGGGTTAAACCAAAGCTAGTTGGTCTTGGTGCACAACAGTATGGTATGATGTATAATTTTTATTCAGTACAAATGGGTGGGATATTTCAGAGGTCTTTAGGCCCTGGCTGATGCATGCATGAAATGAACAGCCTCCCTCAGAAAGAGGAAAACTTGCTTTGGAAAACTTGCTTTGGAAAAACAAGGAAAAAAGAAGGAACTTGGTAACATAGGGAAGGTATGGTTTAATAGCTGAGCTTTATATTAAAGTGCAAGAATAAGGTTGTCCTTAGGCCATTGTAAAGTTGTCATTTTCTCAGGCAACATTAAGAACTGATCAGACTTAGAATATAGACATTGAACAATGAAGGGTAATGAAACTTTTTGTTGTTGCTGCTATAGTTATAGATTCTCTCTGAAAAAAGCATGCAACTGAGACAAACTAAATTATAAGCAGAAAGCACAGCGTGTTAACAGTTCTTGCATTTGACTTAGTGGGACTAGAATTGAGTGTCTAATAAGAAAATATAATTACATGCTAAGAACAGATTAAAAGAATATAGGTGTATAAAGTAGAAAAGTTTAGATACCAAATTGAAAAGTATGATCCTGAATGTCAGCACACAACCTTTCTCTATTTCTCGTGACCTATGTGTTTTGCCACAGGAACTAAGTTCAGTAAGTATTCTCAGCAGGGCTGGCTTCTAACATGATGCAATGCTAGCCACAACCAGAGGAGGAAAAGGAGAATAGTAATAATTGTAATTCCCTTTACACTTCTTACAATACCTTGATGATGATTGCTGTAGCTTAAGAGACAGTCCAGACTTCCTGGAAAGTGGGAAATGTAAGTTTGAATATTCAAAGGCAGAGCAAGAAATGGAGCATGGGTCTTTGTTTTCTTAAAGAAAAATGCAACCTATTAGTATTAAAAGGCCTTTAGTAAGGCCTTTGACACGGTCTCCCATGGCATTCTCCTGGAGAAGCTGGCAGCTCATGGCTTGGATGGGCATACACTTTGCTGGGTAAAAAACTGGCTGGATGGCCAAGCCCAGAGAGTGGTGGTGAATGGAGTTAAATCCAGTTGGCGGCTGGTCACGAGCGGTGTTTCCCCAGGGCTCAGTTCTGGGGCCGGTTTTGTTCAATGTCTTCATCAATGATCTGGATGAGGGGATCGAGTGCACCCTCAGCAAGTTTGCAGATGACACCAAGCTGGGCGGGAGTGTCGATCTGCTCGAGGGAAGGAAGGCCCTGCAGAGGGATCTGGATAGGCTGGATCGATGGGCCGAGGCCAACTGTATGAGGTTTAAGAAGGCCAAGTGCCGGGTCCTGCACTTTGGTCACAACAACCCCATGCAATGCTACAGGCTTGGGGAAGGGTGTCTGGAAAGCTGCCTGATGGAAAAGGACCTGGGGGTGCTGGTTGACAGCCGGCTGAACGTGAGCCGGCAGTGTGCCCAGGTGGCCAAGAAGGCCAATGGCATCCTGGCTTGCATCAGGAATAGTGTGACCAGCAGGAGTAGGGAAGTGATCGTGCCCCTGTACTCGGCACTGGTGAGGCCGCACCTCGAGTACTGTGTTCAGTTTTGGGCCCCTCAGTACAAGAAGGACACTGAGGTGCTGGAGCGTGTCCAGAGAAGGGCAACGAAGCTGGTGAAGGGTCTAGAAAACAAGTCTTATGAGGAGCGGCTGAGAGAACTGGGGCTGTTTAGCTTGGAGAAGAGGAGGCTGAGGGGAGACCTTATCGCTCTCTACAACTACCTGAAAGGAGGTTGTAGTGAAGCGGGTGTTGGACTCTTCTCCCAAGAAACTAGCGATAGGACAAGAGGAAATGGCCTCAAGTTGCATCAGGGGAGGTTTAGACTGGACATCAGGAAGAATTTCTTTACCAAAAGAGTGTTTAAGCATTGGAACAGGCTGCCCAGAGAGGTGGTGGAGTCATCAACCCTGGAGGCGTTCAAAAAAGGTGTAGACATGGCACTCCAGGGCCTAGTTTAGGAGTCATGGTGGTGTTAGTTGACGGTTGGACTTGATGATCTTAGAGGTCTTTTCCAACCTTAATGATTCTATCATTCTATGATTCTAGTAATATAAATCTGTTCTTCACCTATACTACACTCTTGTTCCTCTTTATTTAAAAAAAAAAAAAATCCAAAGGGGTCACCACATGCTTTATATTTAAATTTAATATTTGCTCCTCTTCATCACCTTTTCTTTCTCTGATTAGTTGTGCTTCATTAGAAAAGAATCTGTCCTGAAAGAACATGGAAGTATATCTTCAGGGTAGGGTAGGACGCTATCAGGCACTGGAATCTGAGTAGGTGGAGGTATCTTTCTGTAGTCATGAGTGAGATGCCAGGATTAAGACACATGCCAATGTTTAGCATTTTCCGTTTTTTTTTTATTTTAGATGATTTCATGATGAATAAATGGACTTTAGGATTGGAATCCAGCTCCAGAACCATCTAAACTTAAGATCTTTGTGTGAACTGCATCTCTAGGCTCCTGTTACAGTCTACAGAGACCTAGTTACAGTCAGTGAAACTTAGAAAGTGATTCAGCTGATGAAATGTCTGCGTCTTCTTTAGGGCATGTTGGATAGTTCTTTAAAATCCATAGGCTGTATTGATTAAAGAGCTGCTCAACATACCCTGAAGTAATTTTGAGCTGAATCCATCCTATTTCTTTTTTGTTTTCTGTTTCACTACTTTAGATCTCAATAAAGTTTGAGCATTCAAATTCAGAAAGAGTTGATGTTGAATTCATAAAGGATATAGATACTCAATATTAGTTATCTGACTTCTTGACATTAGCCCCTCAGAGTGGAATCCATAAGGAAAAGCATTCTGAACTTGCTCTTAAAATATTTGCAAAGGATTTAAAGTAGATGGATCAAAAATAAGTGATACACGTATGTACAAATTTACTACTGCTGCTCCAATATATATTGAAATTCTTTTGTTAAGAAAGGAAGCATGGTCTGTGTGTCTCTCTTGTTACTATGTTGTGGTAGGCAATGTACATGTTTAAGGAATTTTCTTCTAATTTAACATATAAATTGGTGCTCCCATTGTGTGACCTACCAGTGCATTTCTAGGATAGCACCTTTTAAAATAAGTAAGAGATGGAAATTAAAGCCATAAACCCATTAAACCATTATTGTGGTTTTGATAATGTGTCTTAGTATTCCTTTAGTGCTTTGAATAAAAGGAAAATTAGGTAAATTTATAACTAGATTATTCTCGATTAAATAGTTTTTCATCTTAAACGCATAGATAAATGCTCATAATTTTCCCAACATGTACTAAGAATTAAATAATATGTTTTTCAGGTGAGATGTGAGAAACTGTGATGTTGAAATGAATTAGTGACTTGCCCAGAGAAGAAATCTGATGTCAGATAGTGACAAAAAACCAGTATGATGCCTGGGGTTCTTTTTGACTTTCAGACTTCCTAACTAAAGATTTCTCTAGATTGGTAGCAGCTGTGATGCATCATTTGCACCTAACTTAGTGTGATCAGCACCCACTTTGGGCAACAGAGATTTTTTTTCTGTCAACTTTAGTAAGCTAGAGATAAATGTTCTTTTGTGATCACTTGCCATTTTTTTGGGACAGTATGGGACTGTACTTTTCTCCAGGCTTTTTTTGTAGCTGGAAATTGCTATTAAAAATAAGTGTTTCTAATTGTGTTGGAGTCCACAATTACATCAGTTCTGTGTATTAAGGTAGATGTAATAATAAAATACAAGTTTATTTATGAATTTATTATTGTTGTTAATAAACAGTAATAACAAATATTACTTTGCAGACTGTTTCTATATTGATATAATTGTCTAATGTGTGTCTTCAGACTTTAAGAGGCTTTTTTTGGACATGAATATTCTGCTTCCTGTATGGAAGCAAGAAAACTGTAGAAGTTTGCTCTTGATAGTGAAGTATTTAAATCTGAGTGATGACATGCTTATGCACTTGATGCATTAAGACTACAGTTGCAAGTCATTCGTTTTCTACTTAATTGGTGCATGCTAATTTCATTTGACTGTGTATGCAGATGTATATATCCATATTTTCTAGCTAAACTAGCTGCTAGGAATAATTTTTGCTGTCACTTAAATTAACAATAAACAGTTGAAGTCAGCCCCTGATGATTGCTAGAGTTTTCCCTGGTGTATTCTTGTATCGTGTTCCATTTGCCTTCCCTTCTTTCTGCTTTGCAGTTTTCTTTCTTAGAAGAGTGACAGCCCCTGACTGCGATAGAGCAAGTGTTTGAATGGCACTGCTTTAACATGGTACACCCATACGGCTTGTTCCAGTAAAATTCTTTGGTTTACGCACTATTACGTCTTCTACCCTTACATTCCTCTTCCTCTTTTATTTCTGTTAAGGTCACAAGCCCTGTTTGTGTATTCTTCAGTTTTTTGTTCTTTAAGAAAGTAAAAAAGCTCTCTTGATGACACTTTTATTTGTAGAACTAATTACACTATTAGAGTCCTAATATACAGGCAAAATTTTTAGCATACACAGTTGTAGAGTAGTGTTGTTACTGTATTTGAAAAATGGAAGAGGTCCATGATCACATCTTCTCTCGAGGCTTTTTTTGTTGAGTTCAGTCCTGTTTTCCTGGCCACTGCTGAGCTTTTACTGGCTACTTAGAGTTGTACAACATCTTAGTCTGTTTCTAAAGTATATTATCTCAAACATACTCTATCTAGATCTATTGAGAGTCCAGACGGTAGTTAATTAGTGTTGTTAAGAAATTCTTCTATAAAATCTGTTCCTTGAATCTGTCATGCTCAACAAATGTTTGAGAAAAGCAAAATCAGAAGGACTTACCAATTTGGTACTGTGCTTTGATGGTTTGTTTTTATATCATGTAAGTTTGTTATAACTAGATGAACAGTTTGAAAGTCTAAGACTGCTGTCTAGTTTAGCAAGTAGTGCCAGCCAGTAGGAGTGGATTTGTAGAGCAGCAGTTCGTGCTAAGCCAAATGTGAACATGAGTAAATGTTTTAAGGATTTTACTTTGGACTAACTCTGTGGTTGTGTGGACTGAGTGGCAAGAGCATATGTTCCAGTTTAGTTTTATGCAGAAGAAATCCAGTTCACTAGCTTAGGCTTTTCTGGGTTGTGAATCAAAATGTAGAGACAATCAGAAGATTTTCTTCAGAAGCGAACATCTGATTCAAACTAACCCAATCACGTAGATCGTAAAATAGTGTATGTAAGATGGATATTACAGGATCATAGTTTGAATGGGGGAAAATCCTGTAAAACGTGGAGGAACTCAGCTGTACTCATGTAATTTTTTTTCCTTTGGGAGTTAACTGATCTTTTTAGCCATTACAATCACAATACAAAAACAATTTCAGAGTTAAAAGGGGTTATAGACAGCTGAATACAGTTGATTTAATGTGAGATGCACTTATGAGAAAATAACTAAGTTTAAACTTTAGGTAAAAGATAGCATTGTTAGAGCTCCAAAGGAAGACTGAAAATGTGTGTTTTCAACATTTCAGCAGAGTGCAACGATCCTGTGTTGTGATGCTCTGTATTAGCTGCTTTATAAATCTATTGTAATGTGTGGTCATTTATGAGATTGTGAAGTTCTTGAGGTTTTTCTATGCCTAAGAAATTATCAGTGGCTTCTGTTCTCTGAAGTTGGAATATGAAGATGCTTAGATTCCCAACATGTACAGTACTGAAGAGCGTAGTGATGATTGTTTGCTTTGGGGATATCTTCTTCTCTTACCAGCACAAAAGTTAATGAAATGAACCTCTTTTCCTGCAGTTAGATCATACTTACAAAGCCAATAGTATGTACTTCAACAGATTAAACAGTTACCAGTTTTGTAGTGGCAGATTTTCAGAGAAATAAAAGACATCTGATGATAATGCATGCTCATATCACTTACCCAATACAGCAGTTTGTTGCAGCAGTGATGACCTTAGTGTAGCCAGAGGGCCCATTTATACTGGAGCTGTAAGAACACAAATTCTTTAATCAAAAATATATTGATTTTTTTTTTATCAGATCCTGGAAAGATCTCACTTACCAGCTTTTAATAGAATCAGTTTAACAAGTTGCAAGGGACAAAGTAACAGCTTAGCTGTTTTCCAGACAACGTGCATTATTCACTGAGACTCTGTTAACTCTATTTCTTGCCTCAAGAATATTCTGCGGTTACAAAAAACAAAACCAAAAAACCAAAATCCCAATGAAAATATTTACCAGATGACTGTGTTCAAAAAATCAAATATCCCAGTGTCCTCTGAAATACCTACCTTTCCAGTGTAGGTACTGTAAGACTGTATTTATATTTGTAGCACATTGCTATTCAGAGATCTTGCCTGTTTTTTTAAGACAATTTTGAAAACACCAACAACACTGGGCAGTATATTATGAAAAAGGGAATGGAGAGTATTAATTGTGCTGCCTACATCTGTTCAATTCAGACTGTGGACCCTGCTCTTGGCATTGATGAGTATGCATAAGAATGCTGCATCATCTTCTCCGCAAAGTCCCAGTTGCTTTGCTGACCTTTACATTTATGTGGAGTTTGTGCCTCTGTGTTATGCCAACATACTGCTGTAGAAATTATTTTTCTTAAATCTGCAATGTGACACACAGTTCTAGTGTAGCAGTGTCTTTTCTAAACCGTTTTCTTAATGTCATAATTTTTTCCAAATAGCAATGCTATTAATAGGACAATTTCAAGGCAGCACTTCAGAAAGATGGAGTGCGGTAAGATTTTCTTTCATTGATATACACTTTGTGTCTTGTCAATATGATATGAACGTCTTATCACAAATGATTGATGCCTCTGGCCCCATCTGTGTGAAGAGCAGAGATAAGATGGCATGCTAATCCTCCCTTTCCTGTCACCTTGAACAACCTTGTTTGTAACTATCATATTGCCCTCAAATGAGCACAGATTTCTTAAGCAGCACAAAGAGGAATAGGCTGTTTATCCAAGGCCAGTGAAAGCAAACTGCATTTTCTATTTTGTGAGCTTTTGCTTATATGTTTAATGATTGTGTAAACTCCATACTGTATGACATACCAAAACTGTATCAAAGAATAAGATTACCCTTCCTTCGTTGTACTCTTAACCTCACTTCTTTAGTGACATTTGTACATATCATCAATCTTTTTATGCCTTTCTTCTTTCAGTTCTGCTATTACTTTAAATCAGTTAAATCACTTGCCAAAACCTGAAATCCACATTTTGTTGGTCAAAATATTTACTACTTTGTGTTCTAATTTTTTTTTTTTCAGAAAAAAAGCCATAATGTCAGTTTTTCTCCTTTTAAGAAACAAATACTCCCCTTCCCCCTTATTCTATGAAAAACTTAAAGGATTTTGGTATAGCAAGAGAATGTTTAAAGGCAATTTTTTGCAACTTCTGTCAGCATCTTCAAACCTGAGATCTGCTCTGTTCTAGCACAGCTCAAAGAACCCGACTTTTAATCATCCCTCTAACTAAAGTTTACACAACTGACTATTGTTAGTTGTTAACAGTCAGAACAACAGCAAGGAAGGGCTTGGATACCTCTTGAATCAAGCTGATAATACATTTCCATTACCCAGAAGCCTCACTACTGAAAACCCAAGATGTCCTTCTTTGAAGATATCTTTGTGGCCTCTCTTGAGCAAGAGCTCAAAGTTTCAATATTTAAGCACATAAGTGGGTTACACTTGAGTTTCAATATCTAGTTTACTTAGGATCAGTGCTTCAGACATCAGCACTCTAAATGCAGGAGACTTGGATAGTTAAATTCTTCGTTTCTTCTAAACAATGTTGAACACTAGACCACAAAGGAGATGGAGAATATATTTGTGAAGCTGTAGGGTGTATACTCAGTGCAAGGCTACGGAAGTTACTAAAAAAGTACAGGAGAAGAATCCTGTATGGATGGCCCTCTGGCTAATGAAGAATGTCACATGTTGTTGTGAGGAACAGTTCATTAATTATAGTCATTTGGAACTTCAGGGCAAGTAAAAACAAGTGGTAAAGTGTTGTAGCATGGCAGTTATTAATTCACAGAGGTGGAAGATGGAGAAGAACGTGTAAAGAACTGTATTTCCGTAAAGACCCAAATGACCCAGCTGTCTATCTGTGCTGCCTTTATATGGTATTTACACATAATCACGAAATCACAGAGTGGTTGATGTTGGAAGGGAACTCCAGAAGTCATCTGATCTAACCCCCCTAGAGCTGGTTGCCTAGCACCATGTTCAGATGGCTTTTAAATGTCTCTAAGCAGGGAGACTCCACAACCTCCCTGGACAACCTGTGCCAGTGCTCAGACACCCTCACAGTAAAGAAGTTGTTTCCTGATGCTCAGAGGGAACCTCCTGCGTTTCAGGTTGTGCCCATTGCCTCTGGTCCTATCACTGGACCACTGAAAAAAGCCTGGCTCTGTCCTCTTTGTACCTTCCCTTCAGGTATTTATAGACATTGATGAGATCCTCCTGGAGCCTTCTCCAGGCTAAACAGTCCCAGCTGTCTCAGCCTTTCCCTCCAGTCCCTTAATCATCTTCACAGCCCTTCTTGGAGTCTCTCCAGTATGTTCATGTCTCTCTTATACTGAGGAGCCCACAACTGGACTCAGTGCTCCAGGTGTGGCATAACCAGCGCTGAGTAGAGGGGAGAAGGATCACCTCCCTCAACCTGCTGGCAATAATTTGTCTAATGCAGCCCAGGATACTATTGGCCTCCTTTGCCACAAGGTCACATTGTTGCCTCATGTTCAACTCGGTGTCCACCAGGACCCCCAGGTCCTTTTCTGCCAAGCTGCTTTTGAGCTGGGTAGCCCCCAGCATGTGCTGGTGCATGGGATTGTTCCTCCCCAGGTGCAGGACTTTGCACTTCCCCTGGTTGAACCTCAGGAGGTTCCTGTCAGCCCGTTTTTCCAGCCTGTTGAGATCCCTCTGGATGGCAGCCCAACCCTCTGGTGTATCAGGTACTTCTCCCAGTTTTGTGTCATCAGCAAATGTGCTGATAGTACACTGTGCCCCATCATCCAGATCATTAATGAAGATGTTGAACTGGACTGGACCCAGTATTGACCCCTGGGGTATACTGCTAGTTACTGGTCTCCAACTAGACTTTGTGCCACTCCACTGATCACCATGCTCTGGGCCCGACCATTCAGCCAGTTTTCAAGCCACCTCGCTGTCTACTCATCCAGCCCATATATCAAGATCTTCTCTTGGAGGATCTTACAGGAGACAGTATTAAAGGACTTACTGAAGTCCAGGTAGACACTGTCCACTGCTCTCCCCTCCTCTACCAGGCCAATCATTTCATCGTAGAAGTTTATCAAGTTTGTCAAGAAGTTTCAGTTCAGAACCACCTGCTAATTAATTTCAACTTCTTTATGGTTCTTTTCATAGTGTCCTTGTCATGCAAGTGGTTCATGCTAGAAATGTTATTTTGGACTTTTTTTGTTGTATACAATCTGTGCGTCTATTGTTCCTTTCCATGTTCTTTCCAGGCACTTGATTCTTTGTTTTATTCTAACATCAGAAAAGAGAACAAATTAGGTTTGGGAAATGGTTGGGAAGGCACTTTAAAACCAGACTGGGAAATCATTTTAGATGGTGCAATGTATTTCAAATACAAAAGCTGGAGAGAGGGGGAGAAAGAATTTTTATATGTGTGCATACATGCACATACTTTAGTTGATATTCAGATTTTCTGCGCCTGTATGTACAATATCTGATTGTTCGATATTTAAGTTTTGTGTTTCTGAATGTCATGGAAATTCAGAGGCTTTATTAATAAATAAGACGGCATAAAGAGAGGGGTTTGTTTCTACCGTTATCTAATGAGAATTAATATCATTCTGGGGAAAAAAGTGTGTGTGGTTTTTTTCCAGTTGTTTAAGGATAGGTTTTAACTGTATCTCAGACCAAGTTACCTGATCCCAATAGCACAGAATTTCTGGGAGGAGTGAACACTGACTAGAGAGGCAGAGTTTGGACTGGACTTTGTAGTTTTTCAGCAATGTAGAATTTTGGTAAAGAAAAAATGTATGTACATGAAAGTGGGCTCAGTACAATGTTATATCATATGCTACACACAATCTAGGTGTTCCTTATAATTTTGAATCTATCATTAGGTGATAGGCTACTCAGCCTTTTCCCCTTAAAATACTATTTTTTAACGTATGTAACCTTCACTTCATTAATACTGTTCCTTGGAAATTACTACTCAGATACCTCCACATTATCCGTAGATACTTTTTGTCTTGAAATAGTCTTGGATCCTGACGTTCTCTGTGCAAATGTGCCTGCTAGGCAGGCCAGGGATTTGAGCTAAAGGAGCTAGCAGGGCTTCTGGTAAGAGGGAGCAACCCATGGGAACCAGGAGCAATGAACTAGCTCAGGGCTACTTTTCCTTCATAGTATTTCCACAAAAGCATAATCTGCACTTTTACTGGATCACAGCATAGGGTAGCTCAGTGTTATTTTCAATTTCCTGTTCAGTGTGCACAAAAATATCTCATCTTGCACAGTATTAAAACTGTGCTACAGCAAATTACACAAAATCAATGCATGTATATCTATATCTTACAGATGCAGGAGAGTTGAAGCATCTTGGCTTTTCTGGCTAGTGGACTTTTTTAAGAGTCCTTCGTTCTAGTTTAGTCACTTACTACTCTGTTTTGTTCCTCCTCAGAATCAAGATAAAACAAAACCAGCTTGGTTTTATTTACTCCCTGCTCATTCAGGAGGTAGTGCTGATTTTAGCAGGAGGGTTGAAACACTTCGAAGGAAATGTAAAGTTCACTTTGGCAAGAGAGCAGCCACTACTGTCTTTATGCATTTGGAATAAAAATACCTCTTTAGATTGGTAACTTGGTATGTACATTTGTGAATGTGGTTGCTAATTTTTTAAAAATTTTTATGTATACATCCACACAATATATAAGCAGGTTTAATTATTTCATTATTGGCTTTAAGACAAAACACCTGGTAATTTGCCCTTGTGGACAAGAATGTATTTGGTGTGATTGTAATTGGAAGTAAATACAGGGTTATAAGAAGCAGCTTGCAAGAGAAGCCTGAAGTTCCAGAAACTTCAAAAGCTTCCCTTCAGAAAATGTGCCTCATTTTTTCCAGTTATTCATTGTGAGCAGAAAGATTCCTACGTGCAGGAATATAGTCAGGACATATATAGTCAGTCAGCCTTTTCTTGGCAGGAGTAGCGAAGTAGTAAAAGTCATAGGGCTTCTCCTCTGCTCGGATCCTAGATGAGGAGAAATTCTGGAGTAGGAGTCGTTAGAGGACATTAGCAAAAAAGTTGCTTATTGGTCCCAGTCAGACTGGAAATGTGAAGGATGTGCCTCAAATGAATAATACTTTTTGCTTGAGAATACTGACTTGAACTGCCTGCTGTGGAGTACCTCCACATCAGAGGTGAGAACGCTAAAGTGCTGGCCCAGTCAGTCAGTGTGCCCTATTAATTACATTTTCATTTGTTGTTTTACAAAGCAAAACAGTTCCGAAAGTAGAGTAGAAGACACGCTAATAGCCTGTGCTAATAGCCTGTACTAATAGCCTGACCCATAAAGTACTCAACATACACTAATCAAACACTGGAACTTGAGCCTCCTAGGTACCTCATGAATATTCAGGCTACTTACCTTACGGTGTGAGGATGATTTATTTTTTTTTTTTTTTTTCCCTCTCCCTGAGTCTGGTTTTGACCTGAAAACTCTGTTCTAGATTTAGAAACTCTTCACAGGAACATACCATGACCAATGAGAAATTTCAAAATCAGTGGATTGGTATCTCTCAAAGATTTCGATCGATCTGTCCTCTTTCTCCCTTGTACCTATTAATATTTAAATTTTTTTTAGCTTTCAGATGTCAATAGCAAAAATATATTTTATTTATCTCTCAAAAGTAAGTCTTTTTTTCATAGCTCAGTTTTACATACTCATGAACAGCAGTGGTATAAGCAAATATGATTTATGTAGCAGGAAGAATGTGTATGAAAGGAATGTTTGGCACAGTTGGGTCCTCCAAATGTTTTGGCCTTGTGGTGGTTTCTGTAATAAATGTGTTTTCTGTGGATTTGTATTGCCCTTCATTGCCAGATGATCAAAAGGGTTCGTCCTGGCTTTAAGAAGTTCTAGATGTTTTAATAATACTTCTTTTTACAAATCATTCATTTAATCTGACATTGTGCAATGCTGTGTAATTTGCTGTCGTTAATGAGACATTTTTGATAAATTGCTCTTTAAATACTGACCGTTCTTGAATTGCAGGAGAATAACATTTTACTTCAGAGTAGTGTTCCAAGTATTTTTTGAGGAGTTGACATTTCAGCAAGCCCATTTGCATTGGCCTGACTACCCCGACTGTCCTATTCAGCAGTTGTATGGGAGCTGCTGCATGTGAATTTGCACCAAACTAACTACATTTGTGGATAAGTAAAATGAGGTAGATATGGTAGGAATGAGTTTCTAAAAAAAGGCACAAGTGTAGTCTGGCAAGAAAATGCTTTTGAAAGGTGTGGTTTTGTATTTTATGGGGAGAGAGCCTGTTTTTAATCATACCTTTCATATGCCTTCAAATCAACAAGTACAGATGTGTTATTCCCAGGTGTGAGGGTGTGTTAGAAATTAGTTGTATTTCATGATGTATCTTAGTTCCTCTCATGAATACCCATATTCAGTGAAACAAATGTACCTACCTATCTACTGTTTAAAGATTCTTTCTCAAATATCTTCTACTTGCTGTGGTTGGAGTAAGGGTGCTAGCTTATATAGATCTTTGATCTCTGATCTTGTGTAGATAGATGCTTTTTTAAAGCAGACAAACCAACCCAAGCAAGAGGACCCTGTGGTATCGATTAGCTCTCCCATATGCATTGGCAAATAACCCTCTTACTGTTTGTATAGTAAAAATTGAAAAGTCACAGGAGAAATAATTGGTTTTAATTACAATGATGAAAGCACTGCAACGGGTGACCTGTCTTGTAGCTGGTGCAGCTTAAACAGTTAGTTACATTCAGAAATGAATGAAGTGTTAGAATAGGGGCATGTGCACCAGCCATGGCATATTTGTGACAGATTTAGGTAATGATGAGATATATTCAACACTAGTGGTATTCTGGTAGGTTTACAGATCATCTTGTCAAGAACACATTGCAGTTGCACTGGTTACCAGCAAAAGGGATCTTGGGGTCAGCACAAAAGAATACAGACTTGCCATTTGTAAACCCCCAAATGATGATGAATACATAGGAGCCCAGGTGATGTTGGAGGGAGGGGATTTTCTTAAATGATTTGTTTCCCTTCACTTTTACCAATTCCTCCTGCTCTCTTCAAGTTTAATTTTCATCTTTGGGGAAAGATACAGCAAATCTGCTTGGATCCATGCTGTTACCTCAGTCAGTGACTAGGATAATAATGAAGACTAATTCAGCTTAAAGGATCTGTAGGTCTGTGCACTGATAATGCTGTGCTGCAAAATGTTTATCTGTGGTGGCAGACTAAGCTCACTATTACTGAGAGCTCCAGCTTCTCCTGTATGTTGTTTCTTTAGTTGTAAATACCTGCTGATAGATTCCAGTGTGCTATCTGTCTTTTAAAACTGTATTGTTGTCTTTTGGCTCCTGTGGTACCTTATGAAAAAGAATTTAAAATTACTGTTTCCTAAGTACATGTTAGTCTTTTCAAGAAATGTGTAATGCCACCTTTCAGTTAAAATACAGGTGCAAATATCTAAAATAACGTAGGGTGTCTTCATAAAAATTGGGCTCCATGGCATAAAGCTAGTGTTTGGAAATGTTTTTCTTCTCCTTCCCCCATGTTGTCAGCATGGCTAGGAGACATGAACAACATAATAATATTGTTTTGTTCGATTTATTTTTGTTAGTGTTAATGCTTTGATCTTTCTCTGAAATGGGCTGAAATCTTATTTTTATAGTACTCAGTCTTCCCTGCCCGCCTCCCGCCCCCCCTTCCCTTGCTCATTGCTACTTATGTTACAGTTAGAAATTTGGGTATGGTTTTCGTAAGTGCATAACAGAGTTAAAATACAGGGGCTGACTTACTGTGGAGCAGCTTGTACTGCTAAGTCATGTTGGCACATTTATCATTCAGTTATTCTGTGATTAAGAATATACTTTTAAGGCTTTATTGTCTTTACTTCAGTAACCTATGACATGTTGTACCACATTTCTCCGTATTTCACCACTAACTATGAGGGTAACATTTTGCATCTGATCTTGGGTTTATGAAGTCAATGAGCCTTTAGCTGTAAATGAAGTCAATTCAGATTCAAGTTCTTAATGAATGTCCATTAACGGTGTTCTGGAATGTGATACACTTAAGCTGGTGACTCACGTGGCAGTGTTCTCTTATTGTGTCTCATTATTTGCTTTAGAAATCACTGTAACTTATAGTTAAGTAGAGAGCATTTATAAAGATGTCTGAAAGTGAAGCTATACCGAGAACTATGACTATTTGATGACATAGCTTTACCACAAGAATATGCCATGTGGTATAAATCTGGCTGGTTCTTTTTTTGATAGTGTGTTTATAAATCATAGAACAAGCAATCTCTCTAGACTGGTAATGTGACTGGTAACATTTTCCTGCTAATACTAAGGAAGTAGGGGTCACTTACGAAAATAGAACAGTTTGTGGCCATGTTTCTTTTAAATGCGTGCGTTAAGCCTGCAGATTTGGAACACATTGTTACTTCACTAATACACGGGAAGTTACAGTACAAAAATCCCTTGTTGACCTTCTTAAATTAATCTCTCCAGCATTAGTTATTTCCTTATTTTCAGTGGGAAGACAGCAGAGTTTAAATGTGTACAGCATGTTTAAGTGGCTAGATTGGGGCTCATAAAAAATTCATTGCAGTCTAAAGAAGAATCAAATCGTCTTAATACAAAGGAAAGGTATTTCTGCTTTGGCGTACAGCTGTGTGTATTTGCCATATATATGTATGTGCAACTGCTGAGAAAACTGCTGTGCAATAAGATACTAGCCCTAGATTTAACCCTCTGGAGTTTTTGCTGCTGTTTGAAGCCAAACTTTCAGATCTTGGGAATTCTGTCTTTACTTGGTTTTAGGAAGGCTGTTTACTTTCCTCAACCATTTTCTAACCTGTTTGTCTCTATAGAAATCCTTTGAAATGGTATATAAACACACAAGCTCTCTGTACTTAGATATAACATTGCCATTTTTTTTCTCATAATCTTACAAGTCTAGCTGCTTGCATTTGCTCCCTGGTAGTGTTCAAAGATAACCATTTTAATCTGAACTGTAACTGGTGCTGTGATATGTTTCAAGCAAAAAAAAGGTATCAAAGCATTGACCAAGGATTAAGATTTTTATTTTTCTTTTTTTTTGTTGTTTTCAGTTTGCTTTTTTATTGCCACTGGATCCTATGCTTCAGTCAAACAAAATTTCAAATTCAAATGAGGAAATTAGATCTGCATAACCATTACATGTCTCTTGCAATCAGTGCATTTCTTTGTGGCGTGACAAAAGTCCTTGGCTTTTAATTGTGTTGTGAATCATAATCTCATGGTCTGTGAGTATAAGCAGAGCTTGAAAATTTCATATCGTAGTGGATAGCGAGTAGGAAGTTTTCAAAAGATGTGCCTTTGTTTCTGCAGAATGTAAGCTTCAATAAATATTGAATACACTCCCAGTTAAATTCAGTATTTGCCAGTTCACAGGTAAACGATGAAGATAGCTTATCCACAGCAAGATATTTTCATGTTGAATGGTATTTTTCTTTGAACCAACATGTCTAGTGGTTGCTTTAAAGGCAAAAAATGCAGTGAAATGTAGTGTGTACATATATATTATTTTTAAGTAGCTCTACAGACTGAAGACAAGGTGGTGAAATTCAGAATCACCTTGTATTGGCCAAATTTGTGTTGACGCATACCAGTGCACTGCAGGCTTCAGTGCACAGAAGCTGTATTGTTACCGCTGGAACAGAGACTTTTTTTCTTTTTATTCAGTTTTGCATGGTGCTGGACATAATGGGGTCCTAAAGCTTTAGCTGCTTTGGTAATATAAATAATAAATCTTGCTTGATATACAATAACTTTGTGTGAGACCTATAAACAAAGCTCTGCACTTTTTTATTGTATTTTCCAATATTGCAAATGAGCTAAATCTAAATGAAAGGGCAGAATTATTTTGAAAACCATTTTTAAACCAACAGCAAAATACCAACTTGTTTCTTTGTAAAAATATACTCACATACACAGTCTTTAAAACTCACTTTTAAAGTTTCCATGGAGACCTAAGCTGCAGAAGTTGGCTGTATCCTAAAACGTGAACGTTTCTGAGAAAATAGGATTTTGATGCATTTGGAGGTATTTCAGTTCAACTCTACTATTGTTAGGTTCTGCCTTTTATGCTGTCTGATAAAAAAGCTGCATAGCTGAGGATTGCACAAATGTTTTCAAATAATCACAGTGAAAATGTCTAAGTGTTTGTAGGTTCATCCTGGGTAGCTGGCACATAAAAAAACATACAGCATTCTCCAGACATAGCTCTTAAGAAATGTGCTCTTGAGTGTAACAGCATCCTGGGCTGTGTCAACAAGAACATAGCCAGCTGCTTAAGGGAAGCAATCATCCCCTTCTGCTCAGCATTGGTTAGACCATGCCGGTTTTGGGTCCTCCAGTATGAGACTGATATTAATGGATGGAAGTGAGTTCAGCAGAAGGCCTCACATCGGTTGCGGGCAGGAGCTCCTGCCCTGGGAGGTCAGGCTGAGGCACTGCGACTTGTTCAGGCTGGAGAAGAAGCCGGTTTGAGGGGAGCTAAGTCACCTGCCTGTACCTACAAGAAGGTCAATAACATCAATGGTGCGTGGTGGGATAATGAGAGACAAGGGGTATAAATTGAAACAAGAGAAGGTCCATCTGGATATAAGGAAAAAATTGAGGACAGTCAGACACTGGAATGGGTTTTCCAGAGTGGCTGTGTGGTCTCTGTAACTGAAGGTTTTCAAGACCTGACTAGTTGAAGCTCTGAGCAAGCTAATCTGACCTTATAGCTGACCCTGCCTTGAACAGGAGGTTGGACTTAGAGGCCTTTTGAGGTCCCTTTCAATGTAAATGACTGATTCTGTGAATCATTGATCCAGATTTTCTACAAGGCAATTGCTGGTGCAATAAAGATTTAATTAGTCTGTATTGAATTGGGTCTTATCCAACATATTCTTAGTGATTTTCCAGCTGCATTTTGAAAAGCTGTGGATGGTATAGAGCAGTGGGATAAGCAGAAGAGATGGACAGAGCTGAGAAAAACCTAGTTGCACTTAGGAAATTTGGTTTCCGATTTGAGCATTACAGGGCATCCAGACTCAAATGGCTGGCCAGCTGGAGCTGGGGATGAAAGGGTGAAGAGAAACATTACATATACAACACTTCTGACTTCTTTGCTTTTCCCATCTTCCACATCTTTCACTGCAGAAATATGATTGTTACACTTCCTATGAGGCTGTATCTGGGAGAAAATTATCCAAAGCATGGAAAGTTTGTTTTTTCATAACTTCCCATGCATAAATTGCCAAGTTTGCTCAGAGACTGTCCATAATGGACCTACTATCAAATAAGAATGTTTCAAAAAGTAATTTATCTTTCAGTGGGGTTTTATGCCCTCTTCTATTCTGAAATAAGAATTCTCTGCATCTCCCTACTAGCGGTGTTAGTACTTATGTCAGCTGCAGCATTTAACACCCCACAGTAGATTGCAAAACAGAATTTTGAAAATGAAATTTGCCCTGCTGGAACTTGCAAGACTGTTACAAGACTGCTAAAATCAGTGTACTCTTGTGAGAGATTTTGATGGAGTTAAGTAAGAAAAATGTCCCCTAGGATCATCTTCCTATCTATGAAAAAGAATATTGGTTGAATACGAGCGTGGCAATGTTGACATTTGTTTAGCAAGAATCAATACTGGCATACTACACATCTGATTTCAGTTCTAGGATAAATGGATTTTATTGCTTGTGTTTCTCTGTGTACTAGGATATACAATATCATTCTTCCAAATGACAGTCAGTCTTCTATTTTGTATTGAGTTTTTAGTAATTTCGTTAGATGATTAAGTAAATCACCACCCTTCACTAGTCTCTCCTTTTTTTTTTTTATTGATACGGCTGAGACTTTTAGAAAGCAATTTCATTCTTTTATATCTTGAGGAAGGTTGCATCTGGAAATAAGATCAAAATGAGGTCTACTTTGCTGTAGTGTTGTTCAACATATCTGTCATATTTGTTTTCTTACAGTGAAAGATTTTTTTTAAGATTGAATAGAAATGGTTTGCCAAAATGTCCAGAAAAGCCTGAAAGACACTGTTCTCTCTTTGTGGTGAGTTCTTCCTATTCTCAGTCTTTGTTGTGCTGGGTATTGAAAGTAGAAGTTGGATTAAATTATTATTCTGTGGTTGACTCAAAACTGCTCCCTAAGCTTTTAGATTGTTACGAATATCAACTCTAAAGGCTGGTTAAAGTGTATTGCTGAACTCTCAAGTTGAATGTTTTCTGGCAATATGTGGTCACTCATCTAAACTTCTGTGTGGGCATGTGTACCAGTCTTTCTCCCTGCAACAAGGACCAGTTAGTTTTCCTCCTTGTGCATTTTACATCCAAAAGATTGTTTCTACAGCACTCTCTGTACTTTCAGAATATTAGGAATTGCACAAATGCATCACTGCTGTTCAAGGCACACAGCAAGTCCCTTGTGTCCTCTCACTGATTTTGCTGCATTACAGCATATTTTAGCCCATGATATTTTAGGACAGTCGTTTTGAGTGCATGACTGCCAATTTAAAGTGTTAAAGGGATAATTTGTTAATGCTGTATAAATGAACTCACTGTTCATTTATCACTTTCACGGACAGTGAACACAGTGTGTAAAGATCTCTTTAAATGTCACATTTTAATCAGGAGTCAGAAATAATGAGGTTCTGATCTTGCACAGGATTTGGGCAGCAGTGAACTCAGGAAGGACATCTATATCACTGTGCACATTATCCGAATAGGTAGGTATAATTGTTTGTGAGTAGAAATCTTGTATTTGTTAGATATATGACAGTAAATAAAACTGCTTGGGGTCAGCTTTGGGATTTGTTAGGTTAGCTAGGCCTTTGAATAAATTTTTGGAAAAGAAAATGCCTGGTTTTTGGTGGAAAAATTTATCAGCATTGTTTTGTGTTATTTTTCAAGTATACTGCTAACTGAGTTTAGATGCAGGATATTTTGTTACTATCACAAAACAAAATGAAAGTGTCAAATATGAACTGTCTTAAGATTGTGGAGGTGTCACTGGGGAGTCCATTCCTGTTTCAAAGAGAGTAATTTCAAGCATCCTTTGTTCATAGGAAAACTTGCCTGGAAGTTTAATGTACCTAATTGGTACATAATATTGGCTATATATCTGAAATTGTCCAGATGAATTTTGTCTTCTCCCTGACCCCTTTAAAAAGGGGGAGGGAGAAGGAAGTGGAGGAAGTCTCATAATCATTTTAATCTGTGATGCTATAGACAGATATCTAAGTCCTCTAGAACAAAGCGGAAGAGAAGAAAAGTGTGTGTTTGTGTTAGGTATTTATTTTAAGAAGTTATCCTCTGGGCTGTACTGATGTGAAACAATAATCTTCAGATCTGCTTCTGACCTCTTAGATATATTGTTTTCTTTGTAAACTGTCTCTGTAGTTGCATCAGTGCAGTACTAAATATAACTTTTATTCCTATTTTTGAAAGGTATTTTGGTTTGAAATATAGTCGCTCTAACTTATGCTGACTTCAGAAACAACTTGTTACAAAGTAAACACTATTTTACAGCTTTGAGGAATAATTTTTCCTTGCATTTTCATGCTGGTTTAGTGTTTCATCAGAATATCAAAATATTGTGTTTTGGTTTTATTGACAAGGATTGGGAAAAAGTATGGTAAACTCTGACGTAATGCAAGTATATTTGGTAAGAATAAATGCTTTAAAGAGGAATACAGAGTAGAATTTTTCCTATTATATAGTTTTCAAATATATTCTCAGTCAAGTTTATAAATGAACCACTGAAATATTAAAAAGTTAAAATAAGATTTATATGCTGCATGGTGTGAAAATGGACAATTACTCTTCTAGCTGCTGTGATGCACAGGTATATTTGGAGGAGTCATTGCCCTGCAGTGACTGCAACCAGAGGCTTTTCTTATCAGAAATTAAGACTTGGTGGGAAAGATACATAGCTGCCAGTGCACAATTGAATAAAATGGTTAGAAAGAAGGCAGTTTCAAATGCCAGGAACACAGTGAGAAGACTGATCAATTGTATTTAAATCGAATAGAAAAGGCTAGGAAAAATATTTTGTTTCAGATCTATTTTCCTTGGCTGCCTTCTTTCTTTCCTTATCATAAATTGTTCTTCTGCCCTTTGTCATCATTCCTCCCGGTGTTTAATCTCTATTTGATATTTCTGTAGCTGGTCGATTATTGCTTTGCTAGCCAGTTGCCTATTTGGAAGCAGCATTTGATTACTAAATTGTAATGGCTCAATCACAACACCTCTTGTGTAAAGCAGGGGTAGCAACAACCACAGTAAAATAATTCTTATTGGTCAGCAAATATTGAACACTCTGTCATGTCTGAACTCTAAATTTAATTTGGTGGTGTCATGCGTGTGCTATCACTGGGTATCAGAAAGTGTTGTTTGTTGAGTGGAGGTCATGAGAGGATGAGCAGTACCTCTGATCTGAGACCTTTCAAGATCACCACGTATCTAGTGGACTTTCTGTACCATTTGTTATCCTAATGTAGTATAAAGATGGACCAGATTTACAGTGAGTACACTTGGCATCATCTACTCAGACCTGTCACCGTACTGAGCTGGATTGCTCTCTGCCTCCCTTCTGTGGTTTTAAGAGAGACTGTTCCATGGATTATGCATCAAATATGTATTTTGTTTGGCAGGACGAATGGGAGCTGGAGAAAAGAAAAACGCCTGCAACGTACAATATAGACGGCCCTTTGGCTGTGCAGTCCTCAGTATTGCAGATTTGCTGGCAGGAGATTCAAAGGATGACCTTGTCTTAAAAGTATACATGTAAGCAATGCTTTTTTCTCAGTTTTTAGAACTATCTTAGAGTCAGTTTGCATCAGAAGCAGTGGTGTTAAATGCAGTGTGAGTAAATAGCTGTAGCTCCTTTCTGTTCCAAAAAAAGTGTAGTAGCTAATTTCTTTTTTTTTTTTTTGTCACAGTTTGGAAATTTTGGCTAGTTCTAGAGATGTGTTTATAAAGTGGGATAATATTAAAGATAAAGGTTATATCCTTTTAGATCTCTGTGTATGTTTCAGTATTTTTCACATCCTTGTAAGAGCTTCTGGAGCTCTCTTTTTATGGCAATATGAAGTGCTTTTAGGACTTGTTTAAACATCTTGCACTGCCTAGGCAGCTAGTCGAAGTATTTTATAACTACAGAAAAAAGCAGGCAGAGTATGTTTTTGTGAAATAAAGCAATTATATAATGGGAATAACAAAAGTGTAAAAGGCAGTTAGTGCTGGAGAATGAAAACTCAAAAATAGATTTTTAAAGTCAATGGTTGATTAAATAGTGGATTTTGGCTGATAGTAATTTGAAGAAAGTTCAATTTTCTAGTTAGAGCAACACAGTGCATTTAATTTCCTGCTGATCTTGGACATTATAGTAAGAACCATTTTGTGGAGTGGTCCACTCTAAGTACATAAACCTGGGACGCATATTGTCATGCACATGAGGAAGTTCTGCCCCTCCCAGGGTTAGCACTCAAGTCTTGAAGGCATGGAAGTCTTTCAGGCAGCCTTCCTCCTCTCCTCTGTACCCCTCTGTGCTGAATTAGAGCTGCTGGAATCAGTGCTGCATAATTGCTCATATCTTTCTCCCACCCTTTGCCACACGAAGCAGATATTTCCATGGTGCCCTTCTCAAATGGTAAGAGCCCTCTCACCCTTTCCATTGAGACAGGGAGTTTCCTGGGGCTTTATTAGCTCCTATTGTGTTATTAGTTTCATGAACAAAAGAGGATTTATTTAGAGATACGTGGTGAAGCCAATCTGAAAAACTTGTGTTCCTGTTTCAGAGTTAAGAAAGTTATAATTTTTCTAGGTGCAACACAGAGAGTGACTGGTATCAGATCCATGAAAATATCATTAAAAAGCTGAATGCACGATACAACTTGACAGGCTCCAACGCAGGTGAGTAAGTTGCCACATTTCTGTTTGCATTCTTAGGGTTTTCTTAGTTTGCAAATGAAGTGGCTCTATTTTAGAAGGACTAATGTTTATGAAAGAAATATTTTTTCGCATAGAGAAAAATACTCATATTAGGTGAAAATGTATGATATTGCCATTCATTGGCACATTTAGAAAAAAAAAAAGTCACTGAATTTTCTTCAAGGAGCTATGTAATTTTATTCTGTGCTGAGGAGCTACAGTTTGCTGTGGAGTTCTGTTCACATGTCAGACTGATCAAATTATTGATCTGTGTTGCTTGACATTTGACAAATGCTTCACATTTTCATCAGGAATATACAATCTGCCATTGATATTGTATATTAATTGAACTTCAGAAAAAAATGAAATGGGAGCTACCAGTAAGCTCTGCATTCCTACTGGCCAGCTGAGCAAGATGCAGAGCTGATACTTAAGAACTTACCAGTAGTCCTCCATAATCAGCTATATGTCACTGTAACTGTCATCAAAATAAATTCGGGTGTGAGACTTAAGAAATGGGAATCACTGACCTTTGTTATTTTGAGATGGTGGTTTGACCCATAGGAGATGTTGGATTTGCATTTTTTTGTTGTTTGTTTTTTTTCAATACCAACTTGTTAACTTTTTCTGAATGCTGTCATCCAGGGATGCAGTCACACTTGAAATGAAACCTGAAATGGAAGCTTATGAGTCTATTGTCCTTGTATTCAAATATTGTTTTGTCCCTGTGAAATGTTAATTAGTTGAAACATGACCACAGAAAGATCTCATGTGAACTCATTTTCCAAGTTGTACTGTAATTGTAATCACTTTCATGTAGTAGACTTCACACCCCTTTAACTTGATTTCAAGCATAGTGATTATCTTGAAAATGTACATTCAACAATCTTTAGTGGACAACCAAGAAGCACGTAAAAGCTTATGTTACTTACCAAGACTGAAGTTATATATTTAACTGTTTCTAATAGTATTATTTTCTCATATAGAGTCTAGCCACATATATACATATATTTAAGGTATAGAATATCATGCATCTTATTGGACAATGAATATAAAAATAATGTAGTGAAAATACAAGAGCACATTACTGAGTAAGTATAATGTTGGGCTTCTTAAATATGTTAACCATATTCACGAAGAACAACCTACTCTTGGTCATTCTGACTGTCCATGCAATACCTGCTTACTCTGTGATACATGGCTTATCCTATTCCATTCTCATGAAATAAGAGTTCACAGTTAAATACCCAGTTGTCCTAGGAGACATTGGATAAATTTGAATACCCTTAATTATGTGAATATTCAACATGAAAGACACATGGGACATGAATTTTTTTCCAGGTTACAGGGGGCTGGAAAATAAAGCTAGCAAACTGAAGATCAGTTACATTTTGAAAAGTGTTGTCAGGGGGAGGGAGGCAGGTGGAAGAGCGGCACAGAATTCCAGTGGTGCATGTGAATCATAGAATGATAGAATCATTAAGGTTGGAAAAGACCTGTAAGATCATCAAGTCCAACCATCAGCTAACACCACCATGACTCCTAAACCAGGCCCTGGAGTGCCACGTCTATACCTTTTTTGAATGCCTCCAGGGTTGACGACTCTACCACCTCTCTGGGCAGCCTGTTCCAATGCCTAACCACTCTTTCGGTAAAGAAATTTTTCCTGATATCCAGTCTAAACCTCCCCTGATGCAACTTGAGGCCATTTCCTCTCATCCTATCGCTAGTTTCTTGGGAGAAGAGTCCAACACCCGCTTCACTACAACCTCCTTTCAGGTAGTTGTAGAGAGTGAGAAGGTCTCCCCTCAGCCTCCTCTTCTCCAAGCTAAACAACCCCAGTTCTCTCAGCCGCTCCTCATAAGACTTGTTCTCTNCAGCCACCCTTCCCCAAGGCTGTAGCGTTGCATGGGGTTGTTGTGACCAAAGTGCAGGACCCGGCACTTGGCCTTCTTAAACCTCATACAGTTGGCCTGGGCCCATCGATCCAGCCTATCCAGATCCCTCTGCAGAGCCTTCCTTCCCTCGAGCCTGCCACCCCTCGGCTCCTCTCTAGTGAAGGTTGAGAGGGAGAGAGGAAGTGAGCAGTAATGCCACTTTGAGTACTGAGCAACTAAAAGATAAACTATGAAAGGTTATTTACATTGCACACGTGAATTTTGTTCCTCTGCGACTGCTTAGCAGCCTGAAAAAGCACTTGCAAGGCTCTAGCAATATATTCAGATACTTCTGCTGACACCTCATGGAAAATATTGTTGTTATGCTAGTTTGTATTTTTCCTTTGCTGTCTTTTTCTCCAGTAGTATTGAATGGCTGGTTCTGAAGCCTCACTAGCCTTGTCTGCCACCTTATATTTGTCAGAAAGGAAAAAATCTTGCATTATGGGAGACATGGGTCTTTTCTCTCTCTTAGGAACCATCTTAGGTATGAGCCAAATATAGGAAAACATGAATTTTTGGTTTATATCGCACTTGCCCTTTTCAAATCACATTAAAAAGACTTAAAGGAAACACAGTAAACAAACAACAGCAAAGATGCTTCAGACTATTGTCTATCCTCTAGGCTTGTTCCCTCTTCAGATTCTGTCCTGTATAGTTTCTTTCAGCTCAGGAGATTTTCAAAGTCTTTAGTTTCCACAAATTGTTATGTCCCACTGCTGAAATAGTTTATCAGATAGTTCATAATATTCTTCAGGAAAAAAAAATGCTTCCAGTTTTCTGGGGAAAACTGAAAAGGAACTCAAAACGTACTTTCAGTGTCTTGCATGTAAAACACATATTGCCAGACTACAGCATTTGTATTTAGCATTCAAACACCCACTCCCCAAAAAAGTACTTTTTCTTCTTCAACTTATGATAAATCTGAAGTACAGAATCCTATTGCATCTTATTCTCAGCTTTTGTCTAAAAAAGATCAAATAAAGGCAAATGACCGTCTCTTCTTAACAGAGCCCAGAAAGGATCAGGGGACAGAGGTTCATCCTCTTTCCTCTTCTCATTGGCTGCAGGAATGGAAAGACTCCATCTCATCGATGATTTAGCATCATTTGCTGGAGTGGGAACTGGAATGTGTTTTCTGCATGAATTTCCAGCATAACAAAGACTAGAGTAGCAGGTAGTGGATCAAATTCCCATTCACCACTAGTCTTTGTAGCTGATGTCAGGTATCAGCTTACTGGAAGGTACCTGATTGCCTAGTGTAGGAGATCAAACCATTAATGCAAAGACCAAATTGTACAGCCTTTGCTGCATTTAGTAGCATTGTTATTTCTTACATTGAGTTTGTAATATTTGTCGAATACATACTATTAGATCTAGATGATTTCTTAATTATTAAGCAAACCATGTTTCAGTAATATCTCGAGTGGAGCTGGCTATAAAAACTATTTTTCGTATAATATTTTTTCTTAGAATTAGAAGCGAGTTACTTTGTTTTAAAATGCAAAAATCTGTGGGAAAGTGAATATTCCTGCATAGAGATTGCACCTAATTACACCAATCTTACAAGGAAAATAACATATTTTCCTGCTGCCTCCCTGGGGCCTGGGTTGGAGACGTCACTAGGCAACTCCCTAGTCTGGTACGGCCCTCTGTTTATTACCCCCTGTTGGTGATACAGGTTGGCAGTGATGAGGTTGCGGAGAGAAGTCCAAAAGCGATCAAAAGGGACTTCAGGGTGCTGGGGAGGTTGGTTGAAGGATCAGGAGCACAGGTAGTGTTTTCCTTAATCCCGTCAGTGGTGGGGAAGAATACTGAAAGGAGAAGGAAAACTCACCTGATTAACATGTGGCTTCGAGGCTGGTGCCATCGGTGGAATTCTGGGTTTTTTGATCATGGGGAGGTTTACACGGCACCAGGCCTGCTGGCGACAGATGGAGTTCAGCTGTCTCAAAGGGGGAAAAGGATTCTCGCTCATGAGTTGGTGGGGCTCATCGAGAGGGCTTTAAACTAGGCTTGAAGGGGGAATGGGATATAACTAGGCTCACTAGAGAGGAGCCGAGGGGTGCCAGGCCAAGGTCGGGGGTGAAATCAATAGCCCGGCTCAAGTGCGTCTACGCCAATGCATGCAGCATGGGCAACAAACAGGAGGAGCTGGAAGCCATGGTGCAGCAGGATGGCCATGACTAGTCGCCATCACAGAAACATGGTGGGACACTTCTCACAACTGGAGTGCTGCAGTGGATGGCTATAAGCTCTTCAGAAGGGATAGGCAAGGAAGGAGAGGCGGTGGGGTGGCCCTGTATGTCAGGGAGTGTTTTGACTGTATAGAGCTCAATAGTTGTGATGACAAAGTGGAGTGCTTGTGGGTAAGGATGAGGGGGAAGGCCAAGGAGGCGGACATCCTGCTGGGAGTCTGTTATAGACCACCCAACCAGGACAAAGAGGCGGGTGAAGCGTTCTACAAGCGGCTGGCAGAAGTCTCACAGTCGCTGGCCCTTGTTCTCATGGGGGACTTCAACCTGCCGGATGTCTGCTGGAAAGACAACACGGCAGAGAGGAAGCAGTCTAGGAGGTTCCTGGAGATTGTGGAAGATAACTTCCTGACGTAGCTGGTGAGCGAGCCTACCAGGGGAGGTGCCTCGCTTGACCTGCTGGTTACAAACAGAGAGGGACTGGTGGGAGATGTGGTGGTCAGAAGCTGTCTTGGGCTTAGCNGTGTGACTTCCCGGCGGGGAAGACGACCGGCCTGGCTGAACAGG
>WAAD01007702.1:4313-42225 GCA_013389945.1 Fregata magnificens
AAGCACACAAAATGTGAAAATATGGACAGCAGCTCAAAGGTGAAAGGCAAAAAAAGGCTTTTGCAGACTATAACACAGACACAGGTAACTCTTCCACTTGTGTTTCGGGAAACTACCTTTTGTTGACAAAATGGCAGTAAAGCAGATTCTGCCATTCACAGGATAAAGAGAAGAAAATATTGGAAAACTTACCACTAAATTTCCTATCACCATGACCAGCAGAAAGACAAGAAGGCACAGTGGTTGTTCAGCGACCACCATGCAGTCCCACATGGTCTCAATCCATTCCCCACACAGAATTCGGAAAATGACGAGGAACGAGTGGAAAAAGTCCATCATGTGCCAGCGTGGCTTGCCATTTTTGTTTATTTTATGGCTGTTCTCCCCATAGCTTCTCCCAAAAAGTTGCACCCCTACTATAGCAAAAATGAAAACGATGATTGCCAGGACGAGAGTCAGATTACTCAGTGCGCCCAGTGAGTTACCAATTATTTTAATCAGAGTGTTTAAAGTTGGCCAGGACTTTGCCAGTTTGAAGACCCTCAGCTGCGTAGAAACATAAAACAGCGTTAGACATCGGTAGAGGTAACCCATCTTTGCACCGTTCAAATCCTGCAAAAAACATTTTACAGATATTCTGAACTATTCCANAACTTCAGTCCCTGGTAAGTGTTTGGCCCACACAGGGAGGTATCCATACAATGCGCTTGATGTAGATTATGGTGCCTAACCTACATGTAACACAAAGGACCAAAGCTGGGAGACCGGCTGCTATATTACTATAAAAGGAGTCTATCTTTTGGTAAATCAACCTAAATCAGTCCACGGTATATGATATGAATACCTTAACATCATCTCACGTCTATTTTTAAGTATTGTTTTTTCTGTATTTGTCCTCTGACATTTTTTCCTAAGTTTCCTCTGCTAGTTTTTAATTTTTGTCACCAGTTTTATAACGTGTCTACTCTGGAATATTTTTTCCTCTGAATATTTCTTAGTGTATTACAAAGAAATATATATGTCATTAAACTCTGACTCTAACATCACAAGGAGTTTAAGAGTGTGTTTCTTTTATTCCTAGTGCCAAGAGGAGGGGAAAAAAATAAAAAAAAAAAAAACCAAAACATTTCCTGCATCCTGACTGCAGACAACAGAAGTATTCTTTACGATATTCACAACATAATGTTTTATACAACTAAGCAAACATGAGGCATTACCAGTCTGAAGGATCGTAAAACTGACAGGGTTCCTCCTTTTCGCCTTTCTTTCTTGCCTTTGTGTTTGGGTAAACTCAGTTCAATTAAACTCAATGTGACAATTATACTGTCAAAAATATTCCAGTGTTGCTGAAAATAATAATAGGGATCTAGAGCAATGATTTTTAAGATCATTTCTGCAGTGAAGATTCCTGTAAAAACCTGCGACAAAGAAACAGTAGCATCAGCCTAAAAGTAGCCATGAATTTATCTTATCTTTAGATCATGTTCCCACAAATAACATTCACGGACATATCAACAAAACCCATTTTTATGAACTTCTAACACACTTTCAATTAAAATGGGAGGATTGTTTTCTGCCTTCTCAGGAGTGTGTTAGAAATGTATCAATACAATCTGGAAATTGTCTATATTAGAAATTTAGAGTTTATAAATGCAAAGTTCGCTAATCTTTAATTTTTACAGTTACGCTTTATGTCTCAAGTGAAAACACTCTTCAATCAATCCTTGGTATAAAAAGTCACATAGCTGAGAATTTGCTTACCAAGTTGCCTACATGAAGCATCAATTTAAAATTATCTGACATATTATTGTGCTCCAGTGCCATGAACAAAGTGTTCATCACAATGCAAACAGTGATGGTGAGATCAATAAAAGGATCCTTTATGAAAGCAGCCACTTTTTTCTTGATTCTCAACCAAAGCGGACAACAGTCCCAAATTAGATACTTTAAAGCAAAATCTTTCAGGCACGGCGGGCATCTCCGCTGAGATTCTTCAAGTTCTAAATGCAAAAGAAAACCCCATTTTAATTAAATAGCCAGCACTGAGCAAGATGGTGAAATAACAACTTCAAGTATTCAAAAGACCAGAGAAGAAAAAGGAAACCTCACATCTCACACAGAGCCCCAAAGCTTCCCTGCACTTTCTACCATTCATGTAGTCCCCACATCAGCTAATAAACGTGAGGAGAAAATCCAGAGAAAATTGGATTCAAAATTCATTCATGTGAACTTACTTCAAAAGCCTTTGGATCGGGTTTTATTTGCCTTAGACCCAGACTGGTACTACAATCATTTGACTAAATACGGATGTTTACGATGCAGAGGCCACACGGCAGCCTCTCACGCTAGAAGGTCTTGACAGTCAATATAGCCGCTACGTCACTTTTCACCTTATCCTTACGTAGATGTCTAGGACACTGGCTGTGTTACACCAAACGTCTCTTTGTCTCCTTTGACTCTCAAAGGGAGTCTAGAGAGTCAAGGGCAGCCACAGGTATTCTGAGTGTAGTTGAGGCAAATCCAAACCACAGCGCCTGAAATTTGGCCCTAGGCCACTTCTACTGGAAAGGTCATGCCTACCATTTCCCAGCTGATGCAAGTTGCCACACCTCTCCATTTTCTATAGGTAAACATGGGATAGAAGCTGTTCTGGCTTTGTCATTTACATCCTGTTGGTCAAATATAAATCTCATAGCCTTCCTTTCTTCACCATCAATATTAGTGAGTCCTCCAAAATACTTTTGACCCTGCTGAAGTCCTGTGCAAATTCATTGACAAACTGGAGCTTACTTAAAGCTAAATAAAAGCACAGTAGAAATTATTAGTAATCTGATTTTTGGGGACCTGAAAATTTTTCAAAGATCAGATGAGCTGATGAAAAAAAAAAAAAAAAAAGAAAAAAAAAAAAATCTTCCTCATCCTGGTCTCCTGGTCCAGAAAACAACTAAACAATTTGGGCTGAAATTTTTCAGAAATTCCAACAAAACTATCAATCAGCATAACAGTCAGTGATAAACCCGCCCAAAAAATTCATATGGAAAGGTAAGTTAAAGGAATAAAATAGTGAGGTTAAGTATTCAAAACCCAGAGATTGCGACAACCGATTTTACTCGCATAATCTTGTTGTTAGGTTTTGCATGCCTATGTCTCTGCCAGTGACATATCACCAATCACAGGGTCAGGAGGAGAAGACAGTATCCCAGTCCTGAACCTCAGATGCTAGAGAAACTCCTTCCACCCACCCTCGCTCCAATCACTTTCATTGTCTGTGCTACAAAACAAGATCTTAGAACAGGCAAAGGATGCATCCCAGTACATAGACTGTGTGATAATGCTTTTTTTTTAAAAAAAAAAAAAAAAAAAAAAAAAAAAGCCAAATTAATGGTGAAATTCCTAACTACACACCTACAAATCTCTGTTGACCTTTAAGAAATGTATTGACATTTTGGTCTTTAATGCTAGCATTACCTTAGGATTGAAATAAGCATAATGAGGAACCACTTACCCTCCAAGACACTGGTAATTATGCTGACTGCACTTGCTGCCCTTTGTCTCTGAAGTGCCTCGTTAAAGTACTCCACTGACAGATGAGGAGGCAAATGCATCATGCTGCTCTCATCATTTACAGCTGGCTGCTTAAAGAAGTAAACATGATTAGGGAGATACCACAGGAATAAAGTGAAGTAGGATGTGATGATGAGTAACTATGAAAGTTAATAGGAACAATGACACGCAGCCAAATAAATGTACCTTTTTACAAGATGTAATAGATGTTGAGAACAAAGGTCCTACTCTTCAGTAATAATGCTGCAGTAAATGGGTCCTGCAAGCACGTAATAGCAACAGGGCAAGCATAAACCTTAGAAATAAATGTGTGAGGGGAAATAGGCTGAGGAAATATTCCAGAGACTAATGGAAAAGGAGAGAGAAGAGGGATAAACTGGTAGAAAAGCATCTCTACCCACCTGGGGAACTCACAGACAAAGCTTTTGCATGATGCTAAAGGTGCTGTGAAGGAGAAAGAAATTACAGGTACTGCTCAAAATTACCCCCCTGGACAGGGTGTAGGATAAAAAGACTCTTTGGTGACTTGTAATTCCAGCACTAGGAACCTTTAAAAGTATGTTAGCACACGTTGTGCATAGCAGAAAAATAGGGTTTATGACGTGAATGCTGAAGCAATGAACTCTAGTTTTTTGGGAACTCATCAGAGTATTAAAACCCACTTTCTACTGACAACTTATAAAGTCCCCACATCAGTATGCTTCATTTTACATCACTGTTTGACACTTCACTGAAACTCTTAAGACAAGAAAAACCTGCCACTTATGGAGAAACCATCATATGAAGTATATACTTAGAATAACATCTTTTACTTACCAGATCACCCTTTCCTGGGTCTTCCATTACCGGTGGAAGCATTACTCCTTCAGAAGATGCTGGATCTAGACTGTGTACCCTGCTGCTTCCTCCTCCTGTCACCAAAATCCCCCCGTTGCAGTCGTCCACGTTAGTCCACTTGCTGCTCCGTACGCAGTTCGGGGTAGCGGGGTGAGAGCTGTGGCTCATTTGACTTTGCACGCTGGCGCGTCTTCCCATCTGCATGACCGACAGTGACCGACGCTGGGTTTCGTGTTCCCCGGCACTGCGAGTCTCCTCATCACCAAAATCCGTTCTGGAATCAACTTCTAAAGCAGGTATTTGGAAATTGAACGCGCTCCCGTGGCTAAGTCTGCGTTTCACCTGATTTGCGTTGGGACCGTACACCAGGCCAAGGAAAGACTAAAAGCCCAGTAAAAGGAATAGAGAGACAATGGCATAATATCATAGAGAAGATTTCAGGAGGCTTTTTTTTTTTTTTAGAGTTTCGTAACGTTTCCTATCAACCATACCAAGTCCAAAACTCTTATTTAGTTTAGATTTTTGAGGAAGGATTTTGCTCAGATTTTAAAAGGCGGATAATAAAATCCTACCAGCTGTAGCAGCTATTTTTGTGATAAGCTTTATATTTATATTTTAAGTAAGATCTTTTTAACAGAGAATGATGACACAAAAGTTAAATTCTGATAGTCATTCACTTTTTTCTGTTCCTCAGTGTTACAGAAAATGTATTTTAATTGTTATTATAACTTTCCTTCCATCCTTTGTTGATAATATTTCCTTTTCAAATGAAATTTTACATATAATTCTTCCTTATCCCAAACGGTGGTTAAAATAGACTTAAGAGTGATCAGTGTTTGTAATACGATTTGGTTTGTGCTTCAAGCAATTTATTTTAGTATTAAAATTGGAAAAGCTGTAAGGATCTCAGATTCAGACAATAGATTACCAACTTTAGTTGATTGTCTGTGGACTGTGACTTGGGGAATTGTTGTTCTTCATTATCTTCTATTCCCAAGGACTTATTTCTCTTTTTCCTATTGCTTCTTTCTTTGATTTCTTTGGTAGACGGAGAAGAGGCTTCAAAGGAGCTAATTGACAGGATATCAATTCCTTTAATAGCCAATGACTGAAATTAAAACAAAACCATGGATGATATTTTTGCTGGGTACTTTGAATATAAGCAGAAGGAAAACACTTCTGTGCTCTATATTATTTCCTCTTAACAATTTGCGTTTCACAAAACTCATTAAAAATCTTCCAATGTGCGATAACACTAACAGAAAGAGGAGAGAGTTTCCCCAACATATGGAGAACTGAACAATTTGCTATTTGCAGTGTGTTACATGATCACATGTATTGGGCCTGCCAGGGGCAAAATAATCACATTATAGCTCCTATTCCTCCATATGGCAGATTTGCTTACAATAAAAATGCTCAGTTTGAAAATAATGCTGTAGAATATATCCTTTTCCCCAAATAAATGCTCAAACAGTATTAAAATTCTATCTTTTCATTGGGGATCCTTGGGACTGTATTCACACTGTGGCTGACTTTCCTTCCCGTACTGAATTTAGGACAATATTTTCAAAGCACAGGAGTATTTTGTTCCAGAAGCTTCTAAGCCATTTAATTTACCAAGAGACTTTTCATTCAACTACAATAGGTTTTGGCTCAGTTGTCAATGCAGCTGATCAACGGAATTACTGTATATTTCTCTGCTCAGCAGTCCACAATGATAAAATAGAAGAAAAATTAAAAAACAACTACATTTTGTTTTGGAAACTGCTAGCTCATGGAATTTTAGATTTTCCAGAGTTTAAAATACTATTTTTCTTAGAGTAACAGCAGCCTTTACTGCTCATTATCCACAACAAAATTCATTGTTTCACAGGAAAAATACACAGCTGAACAAGGAATTGCTCCTATAGCTCCAGGAATCACTACTTTCAATAAGTTATCACTTGCTCCTATTCCCATGAGTGACTACTATGTACAGCTCCATACAAGGAGTGATGCTTTTTCTTATGTGACTGACAACAGAGCACTGAGACTAATGCTTGCAAGGGAATAATTTACGTACCTCCTGCTCCTTCTGTAATAATTCCATGGCTTCCCGAAATTTCCTTTCCTTTGCCTCCGTTTCAGCAATGGTGGCCTTGTTCTGGTCTTCGTATGCCATTGTTACTACAGCCAGAATCAAGTTGACTAGATAAAATGAGCCCAGAAAGATGACCAGCATGAAGAAGAGTATATACACCTTCCCAGAAGCTCTGAGGGTCTGCAAGCAACACACCCCAGAGATAAAAATTACCATAAAAAATACCAAATAGGCTTTCAATGTGTCTCTGAAATCTTTAGAAGCACTCAGCTTCCTAGACACAATGCTTTAGGAAGCTTAAATGAAATATATCTTCCTTGGCCCTTCTTGCCCCTCTTTCTCCCTCTTCCTATAGCATCGCCTATGAATCACTGATCGTACACCCCATGAGGATGATGGAGGAGGCATCCTTGTATTTCTGAAGGACAATACAGGACCCTTTTAGTACTCTTTTTTAAGTCCCTAAACCAGTAGGATAATAGGGCTATTGCTGGGAAATGCTTCAGCACCCCTTTTCAAGGAGTCACAGCTTGCTAGAAGGGAGGATCTGGGCTCGATGACTTGCAACTACTGCTTTTATTTGAGGTTTCTTGCCCTCTTTCCACATCTTCTGCTTCAGCTATCGCTCTCCCTGAAAGACTGGTTCTGAACTATGTACAAAGCTGGTACCTGCTGGTACAGACGCTCCCAGTAGTCCTGGGTCATCAGGCGGAATAAGGAAAGAAAAGCCCAGCCAAACGTATCAAAACTAGTGAAACCATAATCAGGATTTGGCCCAATTTTCAAGCATCTATAGTCTGGAGGACAGATCCTAGAAGTAATAATAAAAAGTGGAACTCTTTTAACTGTGCAGATTTCAAGGAAAACTTCAGCTTATGTGAGTTCTGATTATTATTCAGCTCTGCGTTTTATTAGATTGCAAGCCAATTTTCTAGTCCCGGTAGTATTGGCGCTGGAAAGTGGGATGGAAAAAGCAGCACTCACAACCCAGCAACAAAGGAAGACGACAGGCTGGAGCAGACCACCAACCCAGGACAACTCCCTCATCACCAATCCTCATCCCTCGCCCCTCAGTGCAAAGCAGCCACATCTCCCTCCTTGCCCAAACCTGCCCTCCAAAATCCCTGTTTTGTTTTCCCAGTTTAACACTCATTAGCCTTTACAGAGAGGAGTGCGTCTGTCCTGTGCTATCTCTGACATCCTTCGTGTTTTCCCTTCTCTCGTACATCCGTGCGGAAGAGAAAGACAGCACTTCTGGAAAGGCTCAAAGGAATTTAGACCTGAATAAACCAACTGCAGGTTCATGCTTCATTCCCTACAAGTATTAAATTATCTGACTCTTTACTATATTTTGTTGTCTGTGTTCCTGTTTCTGCATTCAAGGAAAGCCTGGAATTTCTGCTTTTGTCTCATATGACTGAGCAAATACAGAAGCACTGAGGCAGAGCAAACTTCCAAAGAAGAAATATTCTTAAGTGCACTTACCCAGCACCAGGACCACATAGCAAAATATCTGAGGTGCCTGCTTTCTTAGCAAAGTATGCTATAAAAAAAGGGGAAGAAAATTTAAAAACAAAGCACTTTTTAGCCTGAATCCTCTATCCTTTAATGTAAGTGGTGACGAGTAATCAGCGACCTGTAAGCATATGTGCACACACATAGACAGGTTTCCTATGCTCACAGCAACTGCACCAGATTGCAAGATGTCCTGTCCTCTTTTATAAGCATGCATATGTGTATGCACATATATCAGACTGAAAACAGTCCTTAAACCAGAATTTTTAAAAATATTATTACTTTAGCCACATCTGCGTAAAGGAAATCAAGAATTGGAGGCACAGGCTCAAGCACAGTCCCTGGTTTGATAATCGTCAGCACAAACTCTGGCACAGTTTTGGCCTGTAACAATTAGCCCTCTCCAGGAGAGGATACAAACATAATTTGGGGTAGCATAGACCAGTTCTGTTTCCAATAAGCAATAAACCCAGAATCCTATTTTGAGGAGGAAGAAAGAGTATTTGGCAGTGTGGATATGCCATGTCACCTCTCTGCTGAGCCAGACAGCGGGCCCTAACCCTGCTTAGGTGAGAAATATAGATTTGTCCATTAGGATGCTGGAGCTGTGCCCTTTTTGACCTCTTCTCCTATTTCTCTTAGCATGAGTTACTCTGATGCCTGAGCTAGCAGCAGACTGGAAGTAATAGCTTTAGTGCTAATAGCTAATTAGCCCGATTAAGATGTGGGTTTATTATCCACAAGCAAGGGAGGTCTTATCTTCCTGGTGCTTCTCAAACCTCAGCTGTGCTCATCAGGTAAGTCAGCATGCTTCAGAGCCAGCAGGAGTCTTTAGTATCAGCTGTACCGTGCCATGTAAATACACCATAAAGGAATGAGTCACTATCTGGGCTCCTTTCCACCCAAATTTTTTTAAGAAGATTCAGTGACTGAGCTTCAGAGAATCATAACAACGTATAGTTCTCCGTGTTGGGGGTGGGAACTTCACACAAAGTCAGGACTGTAAAAAATATACAAAGCAGCCCATAAAAAATATACAAAAAAGCATTTAATAGAAAACTGGACTTACAGTGCTATAAGTCCTAAATCCTGTAGGAAATTCATCTAGCTTTCATTAAACCCATCTGGGCCCTCCTATTCCTTTTGCCATGAGGGCAAATCACCCTGCACACAAGATGTATGGCATAGGATGTGAACAAGACAAAGCTTGTGAAGCAGTGCAGATGGTTAATTTCTTGAGCCCTACTTTCTCTAGGCCATTGCTTTATACAGCCACAATGTTCCAAATTTAAAAGAAAAAAAAAAAAAGAAAAAAAAGGGTTTTTTCCCTGTTTCTTCAGTACAGAAAATTGCTATTTTTAGCCAAAGTTTGTCACATCCATGGTCTCTTGTGCGGTACTCTAGCCACTGCCTGGTTTCTTTTGAAGTTTGTTTTCAATTATGATTTTTACAACAATCTGTGTATGTAAATGACTTTGTTCTTATGTGTGGGTTTTGGTAGGTACAAGAGTTTCTTGCAAAAAGTTTTTCTCAAAAATCTTTTACATAAAGACTTTCTGCCCCTGGACTATGAAGTTATTAAAGAAATCCTGTCTGAACAAATCTCCCACACGGAGTGTATACAAACAGCAATCCTGTGTGGGTTTTTTATGTATTTCAAAATTTCCCCTGGGAGAATGCTTTTCTCCCTATATAACTGCTGCTATGTCTGAACTCGCTGGTGGAGCTTTTCTTCAGTGGTGAAGCCTTCTTCATAATTCTGGCATAGATATTGTTTACTTTGAGGGTATTTTTTTCATGCATATTGAGGCTTTTCCTTTCTGAATTGCATCTTACAGTTGCTGTTCCTCTGAGAATGCTTTGGTGCATTTTCAGACCTCTGCTCTTTGCTTCTATCACCAGCCACAGTCAAGACATGAACATATATATGAAAGATGTATATTATATACATATCTTATCTAAGACATAAAATATGTATCACATATATCATACACATATGATGGGAGGAAGAAAGTAACTTTGACTTTTAAATTAATTCTTCTCTTTCAAGCTGAAGAGTACTTCACTGGGCAGCAAAATGAAGACGTAGGGACTCTTCAGTGTGTAGTAAAAGGTGAACTTTGTGGGGATTACAGCAGAGAATGAGCTAATGCATGTTTCAGTTATTGTCATATCATTCTGGGAAACAGAGCTGGACATTACTGGAAAATCTGGGAGTGCTGTTTCTTATAATGAAGGGAAGGGGCGCATTCCTGGATGCCCGCAATCTGCTCTGGCAATCTGAAGGCCATTATCAGGTAGTTACTCATCAAAATATCAATCATCAAAACATCGATATCATTTACAGCAGTGGTTATACATGCATGCATAAGTGTCTATACTGTCATCTAAAAAAGAGTTAAGGAGAAAAATTACCTGTATCGTTAGCAAACATTTCATAGGATTCCCAGGTTTTCTTAAGGGAATAAGGAATTTCAATGAACTCTGTAGAGTTCCTGATACACTTATGTCTTAGATTGCCCTTAAAAAGCTGGAGGCCTATGAGGGCAAAGACGCTCAAGCAGAAAACAGTCAGGATCATCACATTGGCAAGCTTCTTAACAGACTGGATAAGTGCCCCTACAATGATCTTGAGTCCTAGGAAGACAATATGCAAAGGAAAAAACCCTCAGATTCATATGTCATACTTGATTAGAGTTAAAACAGTGTGTAACAACCAAAGTACCAAAATTACTGGATAATATGTCGCAAATATATTTGCAATGCAAGTATAGCTTGGATGAGAGAGTAATTAATATGAGAACAGTATTTTTCTTCCTCATTTGATTGACCCTACAATTTCCAGATGTTCCTTTAATCCCTGTAAAATATTTAGGCAGGGATGAGGAACCAGAGACAGTCTAGTTTTTCTTATCCAGAAAGAGTAATATGCATAATTCAAATGAAATTTCCAACACTGGGAATCTGTGAAGAAACTGGACACGCTGGAAACGATAACGGCTATGATCAAAAATGCCAGAAAGAGAAGACAGAGGCAACCTACTGGTTCTTAATTTGTATTTCATCATGAGAAAGAATCCACTGGCTTTATAACTAAGGGAAAAGTGAAAAGGAAGTTGTTTTCCCAGGGGTGATGTAGGATGATTAATAGTAAACTCCATTCAGTCACCAGAGGTGTTTCTGTTGAACCATAACACATAGACCAGCTAGAAGAACATTCTGTAAAACTGGCATTATAAAGTGTTAACAAAATCTTTAAAAGCATAAAGAAAATAAATTAAATACAAGATTATTTCTAGCACTTTATTTATTCTGGTTGGGCCAGGTGAACTGAGGCACTATTTGTGTCCACAAATTCAGCTGTGTCTGCAATCAATGAAAGATACAGAAAAAGAAAAGAAAAAAAAAAAAGAAAAAGCAAAAGCCAACATTTGGATTGGAGCAAAGAATCGGTTTTAAGTAGTAGAAAATATTCAGCAAATAGGGTTTCTTACCTGGGACTACTGAAATGGTTTTTAAAGCTCTCAGAACCCTGAAAGTCCGAAGGACTGACACACTCCCCAAGTTACTAAATGCTCCCACGTACCTGTAAAGTCAGGACGTGATATGTCAAGTGGTTGAATGGAGTAAGTAGGGCAATTGTTTTACAGAGGTCATTCTTAACTGTCAATCCTTCCAAGCATATTTTAAGTATTAATAAACTACATATCCAAGATTTGTCTGAAGACTGTAAAATAGAAACCCATTTCTTGATAGAGTTTCCCTATGAGGTAGCTCTTGGCTTGTGCACAGCTGCTTTTGTGTCTGCATCTTAAAATATGATGCATTTAAATTATAAACAAAGATAACACTCAAAATTATTCATTTCAGGCTGAAACGTTGGCTGAATTGGTTTGACCTCCCTTCTGTAGCTGCACATAACCAGTATAAAAGCTTTCTAATTACTGCAAACTGAAACTCAAACTATGATTTTTGGAGATAAAGAGCCCAAATTTAATCCACTGTCCTGGTGTCTATACCCATTGCTCTATTTTCAAACGTACATTTTCATTCACAGGATCAGTATGTCTGCGTTTGACAGCCCAGCTATTACATTTCACTGACTGAAATATGTCTGTTCACGTACATTCGCCGCAGGGTATACCTTGCTCCGCACAGCTCTATTCCCTTCTTGAAAGACTCATATGTTGTTGTTATACAGTGAGCGATAAAACACAGGGAAGAGTCAATGTCCTAGATAGTTTCAGGTGCAGTTCGAACCCACAGAGGTTTTTTTTATACTGCAGCCAGCCTTTTGCACCACAGCAACACGAACTTCAAATGCAGAGTGCGAGCTCGGGTAATTCGTATTTTACACGTTCCCACTTACGCCATAACGATAACACTGAAATCCAACCAGTTCCAGGGATCTCGAAGGAAAGTGAATTCATTTAGACAGAATCCTCTTGCCAATATTTTTATCAATGATTCAAAAGTGTAAATGCCAGTGAAAGTAAATCTAAGGCAAGGAGAAAAGAGCCAAAGGAAAATAGCAATATTAGCAATTAGCTGAAGAGACACAGTCAGACTATTTACTGTCTAGGCCAACAAACAAAGCCAATGCTGCAGAGAAGTAATGGAAAGACTGCTGTTGATATCAGCAGATTCTATCATTATCTGACTCATAGGGAGTTTGAGACAGCAGTTGACTGCAATCTGGACATGGCTATTCACGTGCACGCCTGTGACATGGTTTTTTGACATTCAACAATTTCTTTCAAACTCTTTCATGTGAGTCCCCATAATTTGAGAAACACAAAAATCCTAGCTACTTGCTAAAATAAAGATCAAAATTTGTGTCTTCCTCTGGTTTCAAGTGGCCAAGCAAATGTGTGATATGCTGTGTATTATTTACCTTGGGCACGCAGCATCCATTTCTGTGCAGAATGTTTAAAACACTTAGAGAAATACAAGAGTACAGGATTTTCAGTTTAAGATGGCAATTATTCTTATTAATGGAAAATTATCAGTAAAAGCTCTTCTGGGCTTATTGAGTGCACTTATCATTTCAACAAGAGAGCGATCTCCCTATGGAATTCAAAAGGCATTCATTTGGTAGTCAGCAAATGCACTAAGAAATTATATGGATGTAGTGCTTCCCTTTTCATTTGGAAAAAAGTATTCTGAAATTGTTATTGAAATGCATTTGAAGAGTAGTTTTGATGCCAACAGCAGATACAACTCTTACCTAACCTTTGTGCTCTCATAAGTAGGGAAGCATCCCAGCATCTTCTGGAGAAATGTATATTAATACCATGCACAGTCTTGTTCCTGCTTGCATGAGGATTTGCCATTCTCAGCTGTTTCAGTGTCACGCAACATGAGATAGTCAGAAACAATTTTAGAGCTGTTTTTAAAAGTAAGTATTTTGGAATCTTTTCCTTTGTGTTAGGTGCTAGAATTATCAGGATTCGTATTCTAACATTTTTATGGCAAACTGAAAAAGTGAGAGCTGAAATATTCTTTTAAAAAAATTAAAACATGGGATTATCCAGCTTAAGTGTGACTACAAAGGCATGGATTTATTGTGATTTAACATTGCAAGTGTTGGCAGCGCTGAAGATAAGAGCTTACTTTCTAACAGCGTCCTGCAGGCCGGGAGCTTCTGACAGAACATTTTATTAGAGCAAAACTCAGCATTTCAGTATTATTAGAAAAAAATTTAAAAGACAGCAGCTCTTGATGTGCTTCATCTGTGTCAGCAACAATGGGAAATGTGTCTGGATAAAGAGCAAATAATTACCGAGTAACTTCAGAAAGTGGGATAACAAACTGGAGCAGTAGGACAGACATTAGGCTAGTTCAACAGCAGAACTTAATCTACACTTGTGTCTCCTATAACACCACAATTTCTGTAGATATTGAGTTTAAAAACAAAAATACTCCCTCAAAGCAAAAAAAATGACAAAGTCCTAACGCAAGCAAGTTTCCTTCTAAATCCCCCATTAAATATCTTGAGTGAAGGTGGCAAGATAAGTCTCAATAATTCAGTATAACTAGAGAATTTAAAAACATACATACCCACAGATACTTACTCAACATACTTGTTCCACGAAGGAGATGGAGAAGCTTTAGAGGACTCAGTCAGAGCCATGAATGCACAATTAGTTACAATAGTGCACATGATAAACCAAGTGAATAATGTAAGTCACGGGAGTGAAGGCAAAGAATATGACATTGATTCAGAAATGTAACTAGATATTCTATCAGTCATAGACACAGTATCTGGTTTTGAGTTTAAAGCACATGTAAGAAGAGCATGCAAATGTATTTGCTGATTTTGAGTCGTATTAGACGACAACACACGACTGTTGTTGCCATCTGGACTTCTGTATGGGCTAGAGATCTGCTGCTCTAAGCATTGCAAACTTGGTAAAAGGATCCTCAACCACTCAACGACTGGGAGGAAGGATGCATTTTTAGTTTCATTTTATAGCATAAAAGTTAAAAACTTGCCCAAGGTCATAGAGATGAAGCCAAAACCTGACTCTAAATTGGCAGAGCGGTGCTCTTCTGAAGGGATAGCGTGAAGTCTGTCGGGGTACTTGCAGGTGTCTCAGAGGACTCTAGATGTCTATGTTTAGCCAACTCTTGGGGCTGCCCAGCTGCTTTCTGGGACCTGCTGACTATCGGGGATACACAGCAACTTGGACATCTAGCTCACACATGGACATCTAAGCTTAAGCACTTGGCTCTGGAGCTGAATCTCATGCCTTGTGTCATACCACACATTTTGGCAATCCAGGAGGTAGAGGTCCATGGGAAAGACATCTAGCCTATCCATCATCCATCCTCTCCACCCCCGCAAACAATCTCCTGGCTTTAGCTCGAGGCATGGTCAAACTGTCACAAACCCAGGACCTGGATCACTGGTGTTGAAATGCCAATATCAGCCAACTTGCTGCCCCCGGGAAGCCTCAGATAAGAGGCATCACTCCTCCAGGGATGTCTGTACCCTGCTACGACAACAGCTTTGGACTCATTGCAGCTAACTCAGCACCACACAGCCAGGAGATGGCTGGAAACCTAAAATCCACACAGGGATACCGCAGACTCTGCCCTGGGCCTGCTTTAGCCCCGAGCAACAGTGTTATTGCTCTGGTCTCATTCCCCAGTGCCAAACTGGAGCAATACACTAGTGATTCTTGTCCCCTAAAATTGATGTATGAGGTGGGGGCTATATTACCTTTATATTCCAAAAGCATTCGCTGCAACAGCAGCCCTGGAAATTTTCACTTTCATATACCAAAGACACGTTTTTTAATCTGATTTCCTAAATAAAATAAGTTTGCATAATTTTTCTTTCTATGTGTCTTCATATGCGACCCTGCCTATCTCAGCCTTTTTTTCTTAAAATTGGCCAATGGTTGATCAGCTTTGGCACACGAGTTGAATTTAATTCCTACAGTTTGGGTAAACAGAAGATGAGAAAGAGGATAGAGATCTTATTAGTCTTCTCACTGACAAAAGCTTCAGCATGAGATACTTGTTTATGAGACATCATGAAATCAGCATCAGAGATCATTCTCAAAACACAAGTCTACCCCCAGTAGTCAAAAAACTATTTATTTTTAAGTAGCACAAGAGCACTAGGACAATAATAATTTCTAAGGTAATTCATGATTAGAATTAATCTGGAGTGAGGGAAAGACTAGATTCATTCCATGCTCTAAAACACAAAAGCGCAGGATTACGTAGGGTTTTGTAATCAAAAAGAACGAATGAAGCCAACAAAAGGATATGAATGTACTAAAATTTTAATTGCTGTTCTTCGGATTGGATGGAAAGGACTGAGGATCCATAAGGCACGTGTAGCAGTAAATCTGAAGATTGTTTTCTGTTTGTTTAGCACTATGAAAATCTTTAAAAAAAAATAAAGAAACATGAAGTAAAGTTTTCAGGAAGTTGAACAGAGAACGTATTTTTGTACTATATCCTGTTGTATCAGTGGTAAGCAAGAGCTTGATTTTAACTTTAGTCTGTTTGTTTAAATAGGAAGACTCTTTGTAATACTTTGCTATCCTTTCATCATAAACTGACGAAAGAGTTAATACCCATTAACTGCGATTAAGCTGCAAAAAAGTCCTCAGCATGAACTTCTTTTTTAAACCTTAGGACTTGCAAAGAGTTGTGCACAGAACTAATCTTGCTTATGACTATTCTTTTAAAATAAATGGAACCTCTCATTGAGTAGTGGAAGGAATATACAGAGGTAGAAGGAAGAATTGCAGCCTTTATAATTATTGGCTGTTGTTGATAGTGATCCTCTAGCTCTAAGACTGTAGAAATTAGTTCAAAGTATTAACCATTTCTCAAGCAATAAGCATAACTTCCAATGGATTAGTTCCCATTTCTCTGTTCTTTATTGAAAATCATATTCTTCAACACTTCATGACTGGAATATGGAGCTTGAATAAGTAGGTTTTAAGGATTCATCAGCAAATCTTTTAAAATAATTTTTATACTTAGGTGATCATTTATTGTACATGTAAGCAGAGCATAAGCATTGAGATAGAGAGGAACACGCAGTTTCAAACCATGGAATTTAAGAAAATTTACAAAATTATTATAATTTCTTGGAGATCTGACTCAAACCCCCCTTTTCTTCCTTTATCCATTTTATTTTTTCTGCTTCTGTTCTGATTCAAGTGTTAATCAAATTCATATTATTTAATTCCTATAATTCAAAATTAAGCTTTTTTAAAGAAGATTACAGCATGTCATTCAGCTGTGCCAACTGCCTGCGTTGTTATAACCTAGAAAGGGATGGCAGTTTTTCCAAAGGGATGTAAGCAAAACTGTTTGACAGATCATTCACATAAACACTTCTTAGCAACACAATAAAACACATTAAAATCCAAGCATCTTGGTTGGCTCTAACCTTACGATCTTTGTAGTACGGGTCGAGATCCTCCAGTGGTTCCCCAATGAGGTCTGGAGGAGGATTTCCATAGAGAGCTGGTAACTTCTGGAAAGCTTTTAGGTCGAGTTGAGGACGTGGTTTCTCCTCAGGTTTCTGGTCTATAGTATTTCTTCGACAGTTCCTCTTGGCAGCAATTCTCTTTTCAATAGCAGCCAAGGATTCGTAAGTGAACTTACGGAAGTTGTTGGTACCAGGTAGTAAGAACTCGGCCATTTTTCATTCTTCTCTTCCTGTCACTAATTCTGTCCAAATAATAGAAGCAAGTAGAAAGGAAGTCAAGTAACTGCAAAACAAGTTAGTTACGAAAATTAAACAACTGGTTGCCTATGTATGGCTAATAACAAACTTTCTGAGCCATCAGCTTCTAAAAAGAAAAAAAAATATGCTCAATACCTGTTTCAGTGAGATGTCTGTTCAGTATTTTTTTAAAATTATGTATATCTGATAGGATGCGGGCAGACTTCTACAAACTTAAGAGTGTATTTGGAGCACCTCATTTATGACACCTGTTATCCTAAATGCTCTTGAGCTGTTGTTCAGAGAAAACCTGAGGTGCTGGTTTAACCCGGTATTTGGAAATGTGACAGTAAAACCCATCAAAGTGCAGCAACATCAAATATATGGAAGTTGTTTCTGCAACAGAAGGACCAAGTATTAAATTAACTAGTGCAGATGTAAATACTGGGATGGATAACCCATCCTGGTGGTGTCAGCACAGGAACCATCAGTGTCCAAGCATCAGAAGATTTAACTCGTAACCCACAGAGTCAGTACTGACACAGTGGACAAAAATGCTTCATCTGAGAAGTATCAAGCACAAAGTTTATATTTTAAGCCTGCTTGCCAGAACAAAAAAAGTGAGATTATACTAGAAAAACGCTTTGCATTATTTAATGGTCGGTTTTGGTCAGGTATTGGATAGGGACCATTCAACTAAATGCTACCTGAGTCCATACTTTGGCAGTACAGTGAAGCCAACCTTCTACCTTAACACTGTGAAAAGCTTCAAAGCAAGGCCATGAAGTGCACGTATATTGACAGTGAAAAAACTGAAAACAGTACACAGAGTAAGGTGGTCAAAACCTGCATCCTTGTGATAAACTCACTCAAATGCTCTGTAAGGAGATTTCTCTAAAATATTTTCTTTGATTATGACCTCTAGGAAGACACTGTTGATTCAGTACAGAGTCATGGAGCTACTGAGCCAGTGCAGTCCCACCTGTAGACTGTGAAATGATCCCATCTGGTCAAGGACTTTACCCAGGATGGATCACTGCTGAGTCTGCAGGGAAGAAGATCACATTAGAAGCATGCAGCCAGGTCTTTCCATCCAGAAGCTGCCACCACCACTTCAATGTGTCCTTCAAAGTTGACTCCATAACTTGCCATCAGAGCTTATCTTGGAAAGTTTAATTTGTCCTCGCTGAACAACTGCCAGATGACCTGCTCTTGCACCTTTGCTTTCCAAGCACTATACATGACATCCCAGGAAAACACAAAGTCTGAATCAAGAGGCTTTGTTTTACTGAAAACAGAAAATTTTTCGCCTGTGAGCTGACTCCCTGTATCTTCCCCTACCACACAATGCCATTTCAGTTCTCCCCAGATACAACATGATTTCAGTTGTCCTCACATTGCTGAACTGTAGGAAACCATTGCTGTAAGAACAACAGCTGGAGGCTAGTGACAAACTAACTGCAGTGAAATCTCTTCATTTTTGCAGTCTGCCTGCCTCTCCCATTAAATAAGCACACAAAATTATAAATATGAAAAGCAAACCTTGCTTCCAGCACAAAATAACAACATTTCTGGAAGAGAAATAGGACATTCAGGCAAGAATACTCATTATTTTATGCATTTCAAGATCAAGCTAACAGTCTGGAAGCTGTGCGTAGTATTATAGTAGAAATGAAAACGATAACATCCGCTCCCAAGTTTTCAAGTCTTCAACTAGCCAAAGTGGTATTTGTTTTGTTGACGCTCAGAGCAATTTGGATGTTGTGGTATCAGTAATGAGAGCTGTGAATGATGCATGAAATGACACAATTTCTGTGCAATGCACAGAGGGAATACAATAATTACTTTATTCTGCTTTGTGCCAAATCATTCAAACATACCCATCCCTCCACACAGCACTTCCATAAAAGTCTACCTGATCTCAAAAGTTCGCCATTAAAATTCTGGGTTTGTTGCGGATTTCTTTGCAGTTTTCTCTCCTCTCTTCCATGAAACCATTTTTCAAATCCCGGAAAAGAAACTCTGATTTCTGTTGTTCTCTGTTCTTGCCGAAACACCATCCTCCCTCAAGACTATTAGAAGGCAGAGCAAAATCTAGGAAGACAAGATGTTGCTGGCTAAAGCCAAGGATGGGGAAATAGGAGGAAGCATGAGGGCACGCAGAGCCCGCAGGTCCTTGGCCAGAGCTGGAAACCAGTCAGGCGAGCCTTTCCTGGTACAGGTGGTTTTATAAATTGCTCCACAGGTGAACAAACAATAAGGAAATGAAATCAAGTCTTGTGCTTGCTGTCTCACACATCAGTAGCAAAATTTCCATTGATAGCAGCTGCAAGCCACAGAATAGAAGGCTAAACTGTACTTTTCATTCATGGGCAATTTTGAGCTACTCAGCCTAGTCCTGAATAAAATCTAATGATTATTAAAAATTGAGGAATCCAGAAAAATGTCCCTGATTCAGTCAAGCATCTTTAAAAATATCCCTCAAATAATTTCTGCCGCTCATAGTCTCAGGGAGGATAGCATACAAAGTACAGCTGGGATGTATTCAGTTTTGTTTCAACCAGGGTTAGATTTAGCAATTTGACCAAAAGAATTGAAAAGTATTAATGGAGAACCATTTTTGCCCTTCGTGTCACAGACACAACAAAGTGCCATTTTGGCCTTTACTTGAGACTTGAAATACCTACAAAACAGTGTGATGTTTAGTATCTCTTTAAAATGAAAAGATTTCTTGTCCTTTGACTGACTGAGGACCAGACAATGCTGCATGAAATCAACATGATTGAAGAATAAGAAAACCAAAAAAAGCATTTATGATTTGTTCTTTTAGCTGTCAAACGTATTTTCTATTAATTATTTCTCAAATACCAAAATGTGTGGCTAGATAGCTTTCCGAAGTAAGGCTTTCTTCCAAAAGTGTTTTCCTCTTTAGGACTATTCCTTGTAACAGACTAGGAAACAAAGTTATTGTCAAAGGTGTTTTCTCTCCTTTTCTTGCTATTACAGTCACCCCAATTCAATCCTCATTTAATGAATAAAAGTTGCTCTCAATTATTTGATTTCGTGGCTTCATGATGTATTATGGAAAGAGGTGAAAACATGTTGACAACTACTGTGATCAGCATGACCAAGGTAATTAGTATGATCAGAGTGGCCAGGATTACCTTATTACATCTTTTTTTTCTTTTGCTTGGAAGATTGCAATTCTTGTCTGTTAAAACTGTCCCTTTGGTTTAAAAAGGCTTTCATAATATGCACAGAAATTATCTGTTAAGTAACTGGAATAACAGTTGTTTGAAGACTGTACGTGCAAAGCCTTGTCCTATTGGAACAACAGAAATGTTACTATTGTCTTCAGTGGAGTTGATTTTTGTACACTTTTGCATCTTATTCAGTGATAATATCCAATGCCTGGAGGAGCAAAGTTAGGGACTCTAGACTGATCCAGGTGTTTGTATCTCCAGTAATTATTTCAGGAGCTGAGGACATCAATACAGACCTTGGAAAGACATGCCAACTGTACCACCCAAAGTTACTATGGTAGGCTTAGGCTGTGTTGCGTCTTTGTATATCTGATTTTCCAGCAGATAAGACAAATCTTTCTAGAACTGAATAAGGAAAGATTCAGTTAACAGCAGTTCAAAGCTTCTGTAGAACTATTCTATTCCTTCCTCCAAAACTTTTCTATAATTTGAGGCAGATTATTTAATCAAACCAAACTGACATTGTCTTAATGATTTTTAAAACATGTATGAAAATAACTTTTGTATGTTAACACATGTAATTTTTTTATCATAGAATAATTCAGGTTGGAAGAGAACTCAGGAGGTCTCTAGTTTAACCTGCTCCTCAAAACGGGTCAGGTGTGAGGTCAGGGCTTTATCCAGGCAAATCTCCAAGGGCAGAGACTGCACAACCTCTTTGAGAAACCTGTTCCAATACTTGACTGTCTCAAACCATTTGGACCCCTTGTTGTTTCAATTTATGCCCATTGCCTCTTGTCTTCCCACCATGCACCACTGTAATAATAAAAAAGAAACAAAATACTGCAGGAATTTGAAAGGTAAAAGGCACCCCCCCTCCAAAATGCCTCTACATGAGGAAAGCAAATACTATACCTACTTCAGCCCATGTAGTCTACCGATTTAGAGCAGCCTACAAGAAACATCTCACAGGTCTGAATAACACCATCCAGCGTAGCACCATTGAGATTGCCAAGGGAGACAATGATCAGCATATTTGCTCATTAGTTTCCCACCATTAGAACATCACACCTGACCTGAACTGAGGTGTGGCACCATCCTTCGAATATTCCAGTTTCAACCCCCAAATTTGTTCACCTTCCCTAGACAACCTGGCCAAGAGCTCCAGTCCTCTGGGTCTCCCAGCATGGCACTGAATGAAAGGAGATGGCAACAGCTGATCCAGCTATACCCTCTCTGCAACCAACAAAACTGAGGACACAGACCAGCTAACGATAAGTAAACACATAGATTAGGACACACGAATAGTGCTGAAAAACGCAACTGATTTTTTTCATTGCCTGTAAAAGAAAACTTAGCATCAGATAAATCCCACTCTTTCAGTCTGGGATTTACAGCTTACAGTTCCCAGCACTGGGGAATGAAGGCAGTAAACAGTGTGGAGATTCACAAAGCGATTTACAAAGACCTGATAAAGTCTGTTAGCATTCATCCAGAAAGCCCCTCTGGGTGGGATTGCTCTCACCTCGCTGCAGACATCTCAGAGTTAGACACCTTTTCACATTTGTTTCGGGATGAAATGAATCACATCTCAGAGCGCCAGTTGACAATGGATGACCTGAGATGTCTCAAGTGAGATGAGATAAATTCACCTTTTGCATCCATTAGGCCTACTCTTCTTGCTGCCTTAACTAATGGACAACTACTAAACTTCCAAAGATTAGTAATTCTACAGTCAGTGATAGGACTGGGCAAACATCATTAGTCACCAGCAGACTGTGAACACATAAAAATTCTAGGATTGCCTTATATTACTTTGCTTCCTTAATGACTACTTACAGGACAAGGCTTCTTAGCAATTAGTGAAGCGTTAAGTCACATTTTCTTTTGCATGGTAAGGGTGGACTAATTTTCAGCTACTTTGCTATCATAAATAATTTAAATCTGTGCAGAGATCACTTTTTGTAAGTGCTTGAGCAGTCAATTGACAAGTTGTCAAATGGCCAGTTGCAAACACTGAGGAAGTTAAGAAACTCCGTGGCAGCACAGGAATCCAAGAGAAAAGAGCTGAAAAGCTTTTAAGGACCACAGACTAGTCTGTTGCTGTAGGAGTTAGGATGAGTTAGATACAACAAGCATAGTTATTAGCATAAGCCCATGAACTTTAACTGGTAGCTTTGGTGTGCCCAAGGAAATAGCCAAACCAGGGAAACAACCTGTTGGTCATCAAGAAGCGCAAAAGTGTTCAGAAGTGGCCAGAACAAGATTGTGAACACCAACAGCAAATCCCACAATGACAGTTCAGTTTGAACTGAGTAACCATCAACAAGGGTTTCCCTACCCAGGCCTGTAACTAAGGATAGTGGGGGTAACCAGAGGACAAAGACAGACTCTGGTGGGAAACTCCATGACCCAACACCAGGATTCAGGACCATGTCTCCAACCTATGAGGAATCCAGGGAGTGGAGAAGACCCCAAGGGACCCCACCGCCCAGGACTATGCATGGCATGACTGGAGCTGCAGTACAGGAAAGTCATGTAACTCATAAAATTGCATTCCAGTCCCGGTTGACCGGAAGCTGGCAAATGTTGTCCCAGTCTTCAGGAAGGGCAACAGGGATGACCCTGGTAACTACAGGCCTGTCAGTCTTACCTCTGTGCCTGGCAAAATTATGGAGAAGATTATTCTGGGAGTTATTGAAAAGCACTTGAAAGACCATGCAGTCATTGGTCCCAGCCAGCATGGATTCACGAGGGGAAAGTCTTGCCTAACTAACTTAAATTCTTTCTACGACCACGTTACCCACCTAGTGGATCAAGGGAAGCCAGTCGATGTAATATTTTTGGATTTCAGTAAAGCCTTCGATACTGTCTCTCACAGTATCCTCCTGGACAAAATGTCCAGCATACAGCTGGATAAACACATAATGTGATGGGTGAGCAGTTGGCTGATGGGTCGGGCTCAAAGGGTTATAGTAAATGGGGTTACATCGGGCTGGTGACCGGTCACTAGTGGGGTTCTGCAGGGATCCATCTTGGGGCCAGTGCTCTTTTTAATATTTTCATAAATGACTTGGATGCAGGACTCGAAGGATTAGTATCAAAGTTTGCCGATGACACAAAATTGGGAGGAGCTGTGGACACTCTCGAGGGCAGAGAGGCTCTGCAGAGAGATCTGGACAACTTAGAGAGCTGGGCAATCACCAACCGTATGAAGTTTAACAAGGGCAAGTGCTGGATTTTGCACCTGGGACATGGCAACCCTGGATGTACGTACAGACTGGGGAATGAGAGGCTGGAGAGCAGCCCCATGGAGAAGGATTTGGGGGTTCTGGTCGATGGCAAGCTTAACATGAGCCAGCAGTGTGCCCTGGCAGCCAAGAGGGCCAACTGTGTCCTGGGGTGCATCAAGCACTGCATTGCTAGCCGGTCGAGGGAGGTGATTGTCCCGCTCTACTCTGCACTGGTGTGGCCTCACCTTGAGTGCAGTGCAGTTTTGGGCGCCACAATAAAAAAAGGATATGAAGCCACTAGAGAGTGTCCAGAGGAGAGCCACGAAGATGGTGAAGGGTTTAGAGGGGAAGTCATATGAGGAGCGGCTGAAGTCACTTGGTCTGTTCAGCCTGGAGAACAGGAGACTGAGGGGAGACCTCATCGCGGTCTACAGCTTCTTCACAAGGGGGAAAAGAGGGGCAGGCGCTGATCTCTTCTCCCTGGTCACCAGTGACAGGACCCGAGGGAATGGCAGGAAGATATGCCAGGGGAGGTTTAGGCTGGACATTAGGAAAATGTTCTTCACCCAGTGGGTGGTGGAGCACTGGAACAGGCTCCCCAGGGAGGCAGTCAAGGCGCCGAGCCTGACAGTACTCAAGGAGAGTTTGGACAGTGCTCTAAAACACATAGTGTGAATTTTTAGATTGTCCTATACAGGGTCAGGAGTTGGACTTGATGATCCTTGTGGGTCCCTTCCAACTCAGGAGGTTCTACAATTCTATGATGTGTCTGTGGTTAAAGTGTGTTGGTACCCAAGTCCATTGACACTCCGCACTGTGGTCTTATATGGTGACAATTGCATAGAGACCTGAGATAAAAATTTCCTTCCTATGCTGTTACCAAGAAGATTGACCAGTCGCTGGAGACTGATGACAGGGCAATAAAGCTTAGGTGTGGAGTTTTAAAAAACCAAAAGAAGAGACAGGTTAGGACTCAGCCCTCTCTGAACCTGAATACTATGTGTGCTTAGAAACCCTGAGTGAAATGGAATGTATTTCGATTTACAAGTGCCATACCAAGAAATATCAGCTGGTCTGGGGGCAGATTTAAGAAGCACGGCAAGAGTGTGAGTTTCACATTTTTCAGCCCCTTGAAGTGGGGAAGAGGAGGAGGAAAAGGAGAAGGAGGAAGGGAAATTCATTCATTTCACCAAGCTCAGCAGGCTGGGCCTTGCCAAAGGGACAACAGTGGAAGGAAGGAGCATGTGCTACAGGTTACATTTAACAGCCAGGAGAGTGACAAGTTGTGATTTTTAACCGCATATTTTCTATAGTGCTGGACTGAACCATCTGCAGATTTTATGGATATTCAAGCTTTGCAGCAAACAGATGGAATTTGAGTTCTCTTCTCTTCACCCTTAAGGAATGAGAACTAAGCTCTCACTACCTCAAATTTGCAAGAGGCTAAGGACATCTATGTAAGAGTTGTTGCAAGTGGATTTAGATGGCATTACTAAATGGTAACTGGGTTTTTTGCATTTGAGATTTAGGGCTGTAAAGGCCAGACTTCCAATATGCCAGATTTTTTTCTTGCCACGTGTAAGCAGTGTTTCAAATGCGGTTAACGTGATTAATGGTTCTATAAACTTTCAGCTCATATTAATATGACTTGATTACAACAAACAAAAGCTATAGAAACTCAGTGAAATACAGGGACTGGATTTTGGACTGTTACCATTAACAGAAAGTACTAAATGCACTAAAAGTATCATAGATTTGCCATTTTGTAGTCCTGAAGATTGGTTTCATCATGTACTTTTTGATACAGAAAGGTCTCTTAGCAGCTGAATATATGCTTTGGAGGACAAAACTTTAGATACAACATAAGAGAAACATTTTTCCCCAAGATCATAACAAAGGTCAAATAGTCCATTAAATAAAATCTGGAAAAAAACCCTGTTAATAAAATACAGTGAGAAAACATTTAACATGTAAGTTTTCAAAATGCAATCCAATTTTTAACTTTGATGATTGACAGAAGTTTGTTGATTCCACAAGTTGTACAAAATTTTCAAATTGCATGGTCTGTGGCATCTGCCACAGTTTTCTTCCCAGAAACATTTTTCTAAATAAATTAAAATGAATCTAATCAGAAGTCAGTTCTGAACAACCCATTTGCATTAGGTATGCCATTTAATAATGTCATTTAATAATGACATACTTAATGTCAGTATTATGTTCCTCACTTTTCATGATTAACTTCAACATTTGCCCTTTTCTTCCTACAGAAAGAAATCCAAATTCCAAAGAACTTTTCTCCATTGATAAGGAAAATAGTCTCTGGTCAAGTCAATTGCAAAGAAAATCAAAATGTGGTACAACAAAAAATCAAAACCTATGAAACATGGTAAATGAACAGTACCAGTACCATGGCAAGAACCTCCTGAGCAACTGGTTCTGTTAGGTCTCTGTACTGGTTACCTCCACAGTTTTTATCATCCTTATCGTCCTAATAAAACACCTTCATATAATGTACAGCTCTATTCCATTTAAAATAATTTCTCTAGAGGTTTACCTGTTGTCTCTGTGGTGAACTGAACACACGTGTGGCACTCCTAGCAGGTAAAATCTATTGCAGCTGCTTCAAATGCAAACCTGAAATGTTTAATCTCCTGCTTTATCACAGCAAAGAAATCAGTTTCTGTGAGTTTCAGAAGAATGGCTTCTTTTCTATTGCCAATTCACCACCAAACAACCAAATTTATGTTCTCCTCCTGATTGCATCATTCATTACTTCCTCCCCAATATTCACTTATTAGTTTACCTGCCCCACAGTTTATCTTGATAAAAACATTCACCCAACACAGTTCAACATATTCCACAAACAAAACAGATTTAGTTAGCCTTTGTTTACATTTAAAATAAGAACCATTCTTCGTAAGTCTCAAAAAATAAATGTTAGTCAGAGCAATATTACTAAGCATAAACCTGTGTAAGAGAGAGTAATGTTATAAAACAAGGTTATTGAAATTTTTCTGTCTTTGAAATAAAAACTATAACTAAACATTCTGAACTTTATATATAAAATATATATCTCTGCCATTTTTATGCACAGAAGAAAAACTTCCTTAGATACCTATTCACTCTTCTATGTGTTATTTTTCACCCTAGCTAACTCATTTCAGCAAAATAACAAGTCCAAAACATAGGGGAAACTCCTGTGCAAACATATTGCACTGGAGGGAATAAATATTCACTCCTCCTCCCCACTTTCATTTTCTCTTGCTTGCCACTCACCTTGAAAAAAAGTTTCTGCTCAGGTTCTTTAATAGTTTTTTAGGCAAATAAAAGGTCACTGAATCCTATAGAAGACCCTGCCACAAACTACCTGTTTTCTAATAAGAGAAAGTGCAACAAACCACAGGACTTACATGATTTTCCATCCCATCTAAGTGAAGATTCAAGGAGTCACTTATTTCTATGCAAGAGAAACATATCTCAGCCCAGTTATCTCCCAAGAAATAGTTGGAAAAACCTCTTCACTGCCTTTATCATCTCTGTTTCCCCTCTCAGCAATCCCTCACCACTCTGGGGGGTGTTGAGGGAGGCGTCTATTTAGCCATCAAAGTAACTGATGTGATTATACAAGGTCTCGTGGGAAAGGATGTAACCTCAGTAAGCAAAACTGGGCAGGCTCCAAGTTGAGCATTTCTTTAAGATATTGTTCCATCCCTGGATTTCTGAGTGTCTTTCACTGAAAATCAGGAGTACAGCAGAACAAAGTGGATGGAAAACATGGAGGCAAATGTGTTTGTCAGCCTCACAGTGAGAGCTGTCTGTACTAGAATAGGTTTTTTAGAAAAGGCATTGGCCTTTATATTTTATTTGAATGTTTCAGCTCCAGTTTTCTGCTTTAGTAAAATCGGAAAATGTGTGATGCTGAATCGATAAATTATACTGAAAGACTACGACTGAAGCTGAGTAGAAGGCAGGAAAACTGATGACTTACCTCTCTGATTCTGTGTGTGTATACATGTATATGTATATGTGTGTGTGTGTATAGGCACATATATATAAATAAAATGCCAGTGCATATATATGATTCAGATTAATGATATATATATGATGTTATATGCAAGGAGTAGGTGAGGAGCCTGGAAGAGTTCACTCACTTCTGAAACCTGCAACTCCTCCATGGCTGAAGCCGCTGTTGGATGGGGTGGGAGAGAGACCTCATCTTTGCAGCTATGTCTGCACTACCAGAAAAATGGGATAGGGCTCATTCTCTGGCCCTGAAGCTAAATGGCACAGTAAATTTCTGTCCATAAAACTAAATTTTCTTATGTTTCAAAAACAGGGAGGGAAAACAGGAGTCCTCCTCCTCAAGGAGGGACCAGTGCAATTTTAGAGGATACTGCCTCTCCTGCAGGAGAACCAAGTTTTCTCTTACTGAGTGTACTCTGTGTGGTTTTGCTTAGGGACAGAGAGTGTGATCTCGCTTATAATCAGTCTGATCCAAAGGATCCTGAGCATTGCATTTCTGAATGAGCCAGGCTGCTGAACTTTTTAAGGCAGAAGTAGGGCGTCTTCTTTGCATTGGCTGTACAAGAAAAAAAAGTCATCATCAGACACTAGAGAGAGAAGTTAAGGCTGATACATTCATCTCAGATTATACTTCACTTTCAGGATGTCTAATATTTCACCTAGTTAAAATGGGATGAATCAGAGGAAGGAAAGCCAGCTGACCCCTGGATGGAATATGAGATGGTACCTCTGAAGCGTAAGAATGCATTAAAAATGCGAGCACTGTTTTGACCCAGAAGATCTGGGTGCTGGATGCTTCCCTACACTAAATACAATCAGGATCAGTAAAACAATTTTTTACCCCATCTGTATTTTTTCCTTGGCAGCTTTGGTTGAAGTGGAAGAGAGACTTTCAAGGAAAGTAGTCTTGCAATACACTGAGACAAATGCTATTTTATTTTCTGTTGAATTTGGGTTGGTTGCCGGTCTCCTTCTATCTCTAAAGTTCCTTTCTGTGGGACTCTGAGAAATGGGGGAAAGAAGTCATGATGGTACACCAGGTCCCTAGTTTTGATGTGTTGGTGGAACATTGCCACCTTTTGGCAAAAGCTTTGCTTCATTCAGCTCTAAATTTAATGAGAGTGTTGCTGTAGGAAGTCAAACTCCGTCTTGGATGCTTTGGACAGGATCTTGGATCCTTTGCACTTGGATCCTTTGAACAGAGGACTTGGATCCTTTGCACAGAAGGTTTAATTTCATGGGAAGAAGCACATTTGTGATGATCAAGAGGACTATCCAGAAATGAAATTAGGAAATCTCATGGCAGGTTAAATCAGATAAAAGATTTATTAATCCTTCTGGCTTCACAGTTGTCACCACTATCACGCTTTAAAGTAACATCACTTACAGAAAGTAGCATGTTCCGATCAGTCACGTGAATCTCAGACTTCATGACACAAATTCAATTCATATTATCTCTTGTTCCCTGTAAGCTATCTCTCTGTCATAGGTCTTATATAGCTTTAAAATCACCTGACAGTTTTATGAAGTTTGAGCTGTTTGAAGCTTCGCTTAGGTATCCATGAAGACGGGTAAAATTCATCTCCTTTGTATAAATATCTGTAACTTGCATTCATATGGAAGGAACAGACAAATAATAAGGGTAGGTTTAAAAAGATATTTATGCCCCCCCAAATATGCCCAATAGGATTTCCAGTGTCTAAATGACATTGCAGTCAATGTGACTTAAGCTTCTAAGCACTTTCAGGAATGCCACTATAAAGTATCTCTAACATCAGTTACGTACATAGCTTTCATATCCATCTCCAGTGCTAACTTACTTGCATTTCACCCAAAGTTATAGATGAAAAGCAGACTGGAAACAACAGCTATTTTCGGCTTCCGGCCTACTAGCTATTCTCCTCTGCTTTGGGGGAAAGATAACCTGCGATTTCTAGAGGCAAGAAGGAGTTATTGTCATCTGCAGGTGAAGAGAGCAGGAATGGCATCTCATGTTTATCTCAGACTTTCCCAGGTCCTTGCGCTAACCTTGGGATGGGCAAGTTACTTGTCAGCTCTGGCCCAGACTGAATCAGAGATAAGCTTACCTCTCGGTAATTAAAAATATTCCAGAGTCTTTCCAACGGGCACTTTCTTTTACAGGTTGCATTCAAGGTATAATCCTTGTGTGTACTGAGTTATCCAAGCCCGTTGACTACTCACGGCAAAGAGATAACTACATCAGTTCCAGCAGTCAGCCAGTTTTACCCCAATGATTGCTTGAGAAAGCAGGTGTCTCGCATCAGCTGTGCTGTGAAGTGGCTTTGGGTCACAACTCCCTGTGCAGCCTAAAGGGCAGCAAATACATGAAAGATGCAGAAATGTTGAATTGCAGTAGCCAAACAAAATGCACGTTTAGTTGAAAGTGAGAGAAGCAGCTGTCTGGGCTCTGTTGACTGTGCTGATGAAATCTCCCCTGAGTATAAAGAGGAATTTAGACGTGTCCCACCTGCTTTTAAATGCGCGGGGAGAAAATAGAGATTCCTCGCTGGACAGGGAAGGGTGAGGCCCCTTTGGCAGTGACTTTTCCTTCCCTGTCCAAAATCAAATCCTCATTTCACCCACTGTACTCACAGCAAGGCTGTTTGAGTCCCCACTCCTCCATCAGTAGGAAAAGTGAAGAACCTCCAACCTCAGCAAATTCAAGTCAATAAGAGCAGCTGGAGGGAAATAACCTCAAGCTAAAAGAAATTTGAAAAAGTAGAAATGTAGATGCTGCCGTGACAAAATCTCAACCTTGCTAAATGAAGAAGAGCCAAAAAGCATTCCCCATTTGTAAAGAAAACATATGGAAATAGTCTATAAAAAATGTAGGTATTTGGAGGGAAAATGTATAGAGGTATTTAAAAGGCTGAGCAATATCTGCATTTGCAAATGATACAGAAATGGCTTAATGCAAGTGGGCAAATATTTGATGTTAGTGGATATTTGGACTTAAGAAAAATTCATACTTACAAGACAAGTGTAACATATTCATGTGATGTATGTTTGCTATTAGAAAAGAAGAATATTCATTAAATGTAGTTTAATGTATGATAAAGCTGAGCAGTCAGCTTAAAGTGAGATTCAAATTGCCTTTCAGTTTTATCCTCACAGTGTAGCAATAACTTTGGGGTATGGAATGGTTACTTAAAAATAGCACAAAATAATTTCATTTCTTAGCTCTTTCAAAAATGACCACCAACTTCTATCTGTGTGTTTCCTGACGATGTTGTAATTGGTATGTGTGTACATACCTGTCTATTATCATAAATTATGCTATTTTATAGCCATTTAAGAAATAATGAATGGAAGGTAGATTGTGAAAAATTATAGATCAGGTGCAGCAATCAGTCAGTATCCATCCAGGTTTTTACATAGATTTCATTGCTATAGTAACAGCGACACAATAGCGAATACAATGGCAGCTTTAATTGGGAGAAAGCAGATGAGGTGCACAAGTGCAATCATTTTTGCATATATTTCTGGAACCTCACAACATCACCAGATTTAGTAAAGATTAATTTCTGGTCCTTTCTGAGAAGTTAGATATGATCTGGAAATCTGAACTGTAAATTCCTTTTGCATTTCGCTATTATATTCTTTTAAGGATACAGTGTGGGTTTTCATTTTGTAACCGATCCTAGTTTTTCATTTCATAAAGATACATCAATCAGAACCATTTCAGCTGCAGAATGTGGGAGAAAGGAGATGAAAACTAAATAGAAAGTGTTAATATCTAATGTGTAAAATAGACCCGAATTCTTCATCTGGGAAAGGAAGAATGTCGGTGTTGTGAAACCTTTTCTTCACTGTTGCTAGCAATATTTCATGTTAAAATTCTTTGACAGATTTCAGATGTTCAATGCAGAATTATATAGCCATTAATCAAGAGAAACCCTACATACTCTGAGAAGCGTACCTTTAACTAAAATAATAAATGATAGCTTTTCAAGTGCAAGTGTTGTGATTTCTCATGCCAACCAACACAGACTGCAAAAAAATAATTTTGGAACTTCTGTGTGCGTACTATTCCAGTATAACAATTTCAGTTAATTTAGAATTGCTTAACTGATATGGTTTTAAACAAATAAATTAAGGACCATCTTATGCTTTCTCTTCCCTACAAAGAAATCACCATGATGAGATTGATATCACAAAACTTCCATTTTTGGGGGATGTGTTGTTGATTTTATTCTGTCAATGAAATTATGGTGTGGAAACTAACCTCCAACACGCATAACTGTTTGTCAGCTCAGGAGCTGTGTTCGTCTGTACAATGTTCCTGTGACTTTACAAAACGAGAACCTTTTCAGTGGTTTTTTTCATAACACTTTTATAATACAGTGGAGACGGAGAGCTTCTGGTCGAGAGGGGAAACCCTCATAAATTGCTGTTTATGGGATGAGTATTAACATATGTGGGATTCGTAGCCCAGTCTGAAACCGAGGAAATGATGCTGCAGAGAGCTTTTACTGATTTATGAAGACCTTGTACTGCACAGAGATTAGAATAGCTTTTCTAATACGTTACACTGCTGCTTTATTTTAAAAGAATAGCTGAAGCCATTTTCTGATCCACATAATAGTGAAGCCTAAATGGTATAAAGTAGTTAATTGGCATCTTTGTCAAAATAAAGACCTAGTATAAAGGAATCTCATTTCCTTTTATCAGAGAATGAAATGATAAAAAAAAATAATGATGATGTAAAATTCAGACTCTTTTGAATGGATAATTGGTATTACAGAGTAACAGGAAATTGCTTTCTTTGTAAGTATGTATTAAAATCATTCTGTTACGTACAGTAATCTTCGGCTTTCTAAATGGTCCGATGCACATTTCAATCAGGAAAATTTGCTTATCATCTACTCAAATGGAAAAATATGGATTGCTCTTTTCTCTCTCCTCAGTGGTCTATCAAAATAATATGAAGAGAATTAGGGTGGTGAAGTAAATGAAGTTAGAAAATTAATATCCCTAATACTATTTCATCAAGCAGCATTAAGTATATCTAGAGATTTCCCCAGCTGTGTCAGACACTGGATACTTACTCTTTGAGAAACTTTTTTTATCCATTATATTTCTATTTTTTATGAAGAAGCAAAGCACAAAAACCTGAACACCTGATGTAAATCAGAGGCAACTTTAGTTAGTTGAAGATATTACGCCCTGGAGTGAAGGTCCAGGCTGGTAAGAACAAACTACAGCCTGCAGGAGCAGCCGATTTTAAGGACCTATACACAGAGTACCAGTGGATAAGCTATTTAATACATACGAAGATTATTGACTAAAGCATCTGTTTGGCAGAGTATGGCGATTTAGAGACTGTACTATTGATCAGATTGGAATAGCTGAAAAAAATGAGTGTCAAATACTGTTTAGAAAATGAGGTCCCCTTCTGTGTGCAAAATAGGCGAAAGAAGATCTAAACTGAACAATCCCCAGCAGCTCCTTATGCCAGATCTGCACTTTGAACTACATCCTTTACTCTTTCCACCTCATCTGGAACAGAGGAGTTTGTCACTGCCTACTACCTTCAACAGTTTTCTGCAGGAATTTTTACTTTTTCCTTTGTAATCGTGATACCGTAATTCTGCATCTATTACGTGTTTCTGTGAGGTCTTTCTTCAGCATCTCCACCTCTTACTTTGCGGTTCCCTGTCTGATGATGGTCCCGCTGGCTCTTGTGATCTCTGGTAGAAGAGAACTGAGCACACAGTATTTTTTTTTTTCCAATTTTTGTACATCTTCAGTTGATCTTTAAACTTCTTCCGTTAACAGAAGGAGTGTGAGAAGAGGCGAACTTCACAGCCAAGGCACCAGTTCGCCACCACAAGGCTTTGCAACCCGGTATCTCAAGACAGTTGAAGAGCCCTAATCCTGCTGATTTGAATTGAGCGTGTTCATTCCGGGCGAGAGGTCCAAATCCTCAGACTGCCAGCCCAAATACCGGCTCTTTTGCACGGCCTACCATTAAATCTGGGAATAGGAGCAGAAACGATTTGGGGAAGGAAGAGAAGTTTTGTATACAAGGAGCCACATTAATCAGAGGATAACTATATGGGTATTTGCAAAAAGTAATTATTTTATTTGATGATATTAAAAAATAATTAATTACCTTTTTAAATATATGGGAATGCTTTCTTTCATGAAATTATTTTTTAAAAGTTATGCTCATGTGGAAATTAAGATCTTTTAAATACCAGATATCAAGAACTTTCTTTAAAGAACAACAGGAAATGACTAATACAAATATACAGTGAAACCATTTGGTCATTTACACAAAGGAATCTTCCTCCAGCTCTTTAATGGACTAATGCATGCTGAATTGTAATGCGGCTAATTTGCTCAACGCCTACTTAAGGAGAAGACGCTGGGGTGCCTGATTTTTCCCCTCTCTTGGGTCTGAAAAAGCAATATATTGCCTACATGAAAGCATCTGTGACACTTTGATAGATAGAGTGAGCTGCAGCCAATGCATAATTGGACGATGCTAAGAGAAGTGTCTAAATTGCCTCTCAGAAGGCATGCTTTAAAAGTCCATCAAATTCAACAAACAGAATGGAAAAAATCTAGGATTTGTTTTATCACTCCTCTCACCCTTGTCTTTTAAAGCTAAAACTAGAGCTTTGAATTTGTGGAAATAGGAACTCGCGATCGGAAGGTCAAAGGGATCTTCTCCTGCTATTGAAATGTGTTATGTTCTAAGCATCTGCGCTTTGTCAGCCACAAGTATTTTTGTGTCAAAATAATATAAAGGCCAGAGGAAGTAATAATCTGAAATAACATCAATGTCTCACCTGTGTTAGTCAACCAAATATTTCTTGCAACACGTGAGCTTCATTATCCTCCAAAAGAAAAAACTCAAGCAACCTGCGTACTGCAGTTGGCACTTGTTGTAACATATCATAAACACACGAGCGTATTTGCACATATTAATGCATAAATTTGGTTTTTTTTTTTTTCAAGTAAATGAAATGTCCTGTAACTGGGGCCACACCTTTATGTTATTTTATAAGCACTTTCATTCTTATTTACTTACAAGAATACAAATGTTTTCTAGGTACCAGACATAAAACACACACAGCACAAGACATTTAGAGGCTGGTTTAATTTTCATATCTTAACCATAATGTTTTTACCATGCAGTTTCTTGCAACACATAAAATATAAAGAAATCAAAGTTGAAAAGGAAAAAAGGTGGGAAGAGGAAAGAAGAGAGGGAAAACGAAGGAAGTGCTTGTATTTATCTACAAGTTTTATACAACATTTTACTCAGTTATTGAAACTGGATTCAGTTTCTTTTTTCAATGAGGGACATAAAGGTTCTTTTCCTTTGCAAATGGAACCAATCGTTTCATAATACCAGAACTGGTGCATTGGGTAGAGATTCCTTTTTAAGGTAGCAAAATCCGACATTTTTCATACAAAAAAAAAGGCTTTATAGCAACCATTACTATGGTATGTTAAAAGCTTTTATTTGTGAGATGTTTGGCCCATAAACACTCTTTGCCTTAAAATTCAAGAAAAAGCTAAAGGGATAGTGTTAATAGCTGGGTTTGATTACATCCCAAAATCTTAAAACTATTGGGATTTATGGGAACATGCAAGCATGCTACCACTCTTTACCTACAACACTGGGCAACCGTAGGACTGTCTTTGTTTATTAGTTGGGGTACATATACCACATATCATCCAATTGCTAAGTGTCTGGGGAGGGCAGACCTTCTTATAAGATTTCTGGGGATTTACTTCTCTTCCTGGTGTCTGAGGCCAGCCAAAGACTTTTCTCTCTGCTGTGGTAAAGGACTTGGGAATTCAGCTTTGCATTTAGTAGGACTGGGACCAGCAAAAGGCCAGTGGCATTATGAACCCAGTAAATATCTTTATGCTCTTTAACACCATAGAAAGATGGAATAAGACAAAAGCCTTACAAGAAGGCTGGAATGACCTTTGGTTATGTAGAGAAGCAGGTTTACTACATCACCTTCAGAAAGCCAGAAAGTCCCTTGGGAGGAAATGGCTTATTACTCCACAGACATTTACAGTGATCGTCTTTGCTTAAATCTATGAAAACGGGCACTGTTTAAGCAGTGGCCACAAAGCCAGATTTGAACCACTGCATTTTCTGGTGAGAAATGGCTTGTTGGACAGTGATGACTGTTATGACATGATTGGGGCAATGATGTGGCACTCAGAAATGAAAGCCTCTGCCAATCAAGGCCATTGTTTTCTCCTTTACTACAGCTGGATGTAGTATTCAAATCCACTAATCAGCATCATCAAATCGGGAAATATGGAGATAGATTTCACTTTACTTCTTATATTTTATTCATGGCATGCTATGAAACATCATGAAGTTAATTTAATTGCACTGCAATTAAAATACCTGCTTCTGTATACATAGATAAACATACAAAATTTATAACCTTAAATGAAGACGGCTGTTGTCACTGTCTCTATAATCATTAAGGTGAGCAAATAGGTTCTAAAATCGTCATTTTTTCTTTAACCATTGCCCCATCTTTAACAAATAGAAAAGTCTTTCTCTAAATGTTTGCTCATTTATATTCTTGACTCTGGGTAATTGCAGAAAGAAGAACAGCTGTGCCGGGTTGACAGAGTCCAATACTCTCTGCCCAGATTCTTTTAGATATTCCATTGCATGGAGGGTGTGATGTTTAATATCAGATTTACTTATCTGAAGATATTTGATGTTACATGGGGTTTGTGATTCAGCAGAGTGATACATAATATGCTGAAATGTAAGGTTACACTTAGCAAAATATAGTAATTGCAATATACAGTTCAATCACAATACCAGTGTGATCCCCATTACCCTCTCTATAACATGTTCACCATCATGATGCTGGGCGTACCCAGTCACTGGGGAGAAGTACGTGGGTCGAAGCAGCTCAAGCCCATTGCTCTCTTTGAAATTCTTTTGTTAGTTATTCAGTTTTTACATTTTCTGTTGGGCTGAACCACATATACACACCCCCATGTTGTTCTTGCTAACTCAAGGAGACATTCCCTTTTAATGAACTCAGGGAGAAACATTTACACCACCAGCTGATCTGCTCAACTGTTGATATAGTCCGTTGATCCACTCAACTGTTGATAGCTGTTTATCTAAAACAAAGTCCAACCTCCAGCCCCCCTTTGTGTTGAGATAAAGTCAGCTTTCTTTGCAACAGGTTGTGATCAGTCACACCCTACATTATTCCCTGAGCTTCTTGGGCACATCACCCTTGCCCATCTCCTCTGAGCCTTTCTCCATTGTAGGGTTTTATTGGGCAGTCATACAGGAAGAAAATAGCTTTGCCCCAGACTGAAAATGGGGTAAATGTAGAAAATTGAGTTGGGCAATATCAGTTTAACAAACAAAAGATTCTCTTTTGGCAGCCAGGTATATCTATGCATGTCACCATGCACATAATGAAACAATATGACATAACGAAACAAAAGAACATTGAGATACATTTTGATTTTAAAAACAACTTCTATTTTATTTGAGATGGTATTCAGCTGAAGCAGAATATCAGTTTAAACATTTTAAGCATTTATCATTTTAAGCATGTTTCAGGCTGAAACTCCAGGCTGTAAACTGATCAGAACATATAGTGCAAACCTACTTTTAGATCTAGTATTCTCAAGTAAATACCAACTAGTCACATGAGCAGCAGAATTAACAAAGCCCTAATTTTTCCTATGACTTTGTATTTTGTTGGTGGATTCCCAGGTGTATAAGAAAGTGCGGCTGGCACTGATTTTATCCATGCTTGTACATTAATACCGTCTCTTTCCTATATGGATTTTTTTGGGTGTTTGCCATCTGGTGAGCCCCCTACTTAGGGGAAAGTAGGAGACCTTAACTGTTACCCATTATATATGATGTTCTCGCAGCCATCGGATATTCTGCCTTTTGCACAGCTGGCAGACAGGAGGAAGCTGAGGGTAAGTAGGGTAGACGTAACGGACATAAGCACAAGTTTTATATTGAATGGGATGTCAGAAAGCCTGAGAAATTAGTGATGGGCACTACCTGTGTAGGGAGGAACCGAGTGCCATTCTCCGAAGGTGCTGTGGTGGGATCTTGTTGCTGTTATTTGGATTAAAACTTACTGTTGTTTCATTGAAAAGGGGGAGAAATTTTCTACAGCTGCTGTTCAGAAGGGCAGGGGGGGAAGCAGCAGCTGGAAGTATTTTGATGAATTTCTGTGTACAGCTATTGAAGAAT
>WAAD01007702.1:42553-60002 GCA_013389945.1 Fregata magnificens
GAGGAAACTGCATTGCCCCTATCTGCCCAGAATTCTAGCAGCTCTGCATTAAGGTAATGACTATTATCAAAATCAACTTGGCCTGTCTTGCCATAGCTCCATGGAACCATGAAGAAGATAACTGCAACGGATTTGCCCAAACAGCTATATTTTCCTGAGGGGTTGCCAAAACATCTCTATTGCTCTTTCAAAAGTCTCTGTAGATCAATAAAACCACTTACTAAGTTGATGCCTTCATGTATTTTCTCTGGAATTGGCAGGGCAAAGAGCCTAAACTTGTGCCACCACATTCAGCTCTGAAGCCACTCAATATCTTTATCCAAATATTTATAATGGATGGGGGTAATGAAGAAACTCTCAGAAAGAAACCTGACATGATGTTGTAAAAGTTACAGAGAACTCTTCATTTGGTTCCCAGGGGTGGACAGATAAGAAATCTCTTGTTAATTTGCATTAATTCGTCATGTTACCCTACAGAGCGACTAGAACTGCGTACCTGAAATAATACTGATTGGTAGAGACTCAGACTCCCAGATTACACAAATGGCTGTTGATTAATGTAGGTAAGTCCTGTTTAGCCATAATATTTAAGCCTGAAAAGTGTGTGGCTACTGTCATGGAATCATAGAGGAATTTAGATTGGAAGGGACCTCTGAAGTTCAACTAACCCAACTCAAGGCAGATCCACCTTCAAAGGTAGATTCAAGTTTGGAGCTAGATCAGGCTGGTCAGTGTCTTGTCCGGTCAAGTTCTGAATTTCTCCAAGGACAGAGATGGCACAACATCTCTTGGCAATTTGTCCCAAAGTTAATCCACCTTCACTGCAGATTTTTTTCCTAATGTCTAATCAGAATTTCCCTTTTTGGAACTTGTGCCTGTTGACTCCTATCTGTATCACTGTGTACATCTGAGTTTGGCTCTCACTTCTCTACCAATCAGTATTATTTCAGNACATCTGAGTTTGGCTCTCACTTCTCTACAACCATCCATTGGGTAGTTGAAGTCAAAAGTAAGATCCACACTTCCACCTTTTCTTCCTAAGGCTGAACAAACCAATCTTTCAGCTTTTCCTCATATGTGACTTGCTCGAACATTTTGATGGCCCTCCACTGGACAGCCTCCAGATTGAGGATGAAGTAGGAATTTTCCTTCTGTTCAAAGTATCAGAAACATTGGACATTTTGCCTTCCAGTGTAGATCACATCAAACAAGTTGCTGGGAACTGCTTATGTATTTGTTAGGAATATAGACCTCTAAGATACTGGTGGAGTCTTTTTTTATGATACAGTTTTCACTTCTGGAACTAAAATCTTCTGTTTGTTATGTGGGCAGGGAAAGCATAAGGGATGTTCTTTTCAACCTTCCCAGATTTAGCAGGCAATATGTGATTGCCAGTGATTCCTGAAGTGTGTATTCAACATACCAGATAGTCCTTTCTCATCCAAAGTTCATCTCTTCTTACTGTCCATTTCCATTCTCTTTTCCTGAACTACTATTTCCTGCTCAACATTTCTTTTGTACCAGCTGCTTCCATGCTTCCAAACAATCTGACCTTTTAGTTGTACCATTTCTCGTTCTTCTAATCTCTCATTTCAGGCTATCCTCCTCTTGCTAGAAATTGATGACACTTAGGGATACCAAATGGGAAGGATCGTTACGCTGTTATTTGGTTAGTCATCACAATCTGTGGCATTTTCTTACCTTTATCTTGCATCTGTGATGAGACACTGTGGTAAGGGAATTGGCTAATGGGATTACTGACACTCCATTCTTAATTTCCTGTTATGTTTCTGTATCATTCTTGGTGTTGATGAAATGCAAGCTGGGCAATGACTTTTTTATAATGCTACTAAAAAATATTAATAACTATGAATTTGTGAATTCAGCAACTGTTAAGCTGCTAAAACTCAAAAGAGTTATCCAAACCTAGGAATAACTGAAGAATCTTATTCGTTCAGATATGAGAAGAAAGGAGAAGGGAAAGATGGCAGAAAGTCAAATCATTCATCATCCCACACCATTATCTACATGTAAGAGCCAAGCTAGTTAACATGCACATAAGTTTTGGCTTGCTCAGGCAGTTGTTGCATGGGCTTCCACTGCACAGACTTAAGCTAATGTTAAAGAGTAAAAAGGAAGAAGGCTGGGAAACCACAGAGAAGGCTCACTGGAGTGAGACCTGCCCAAAACACGGTGATCCTACCTGCCAGGACAGCAATATGCTTGCTGAATTAGGTCTCAGTAACTACAATCTATCTGTTCAGTTCTCCAAGGCAAGTCCAAAGCAGAAGGGGACCAATAGCTGGAATGGATGTTACTGATCAGCAGATACTCTGGGATAGGGTCTAGGGTGTTCATAGTGAAGGCAGTCCATGTTCTGAGGAGAAGAAAAGATGGGCAGCTCCGCATATGCCAGGCCCATTTTATTGTTGATCTCTGTGAAGCAATTGGCAGAACCTTTCCTTGGCAGGTGAGACAGAGAGACTTCAGAAAGTACGCCTGTGAAGTCTGCTGAAGCAAGTCCAAGTCAGACTTGCTATTAGCTGGCAGTAGTTAACAACAGTATTTAAACACAATTCCTCCACCTTTGTAACTTTTTTCATAAATATTGAATCTACTCAGTTTCAGCATAATATGACAGACCTCTTCTCCATCAGTTCTAGTAATAATCCTGACCTCTGCCTAAAGCTGCTACAGTTGTTAGGTGTGCTATTCTTATGGGAACATTCACTCTAAATATGAGTTAGAAAAGCATATTTTGGCATGTCTTCTTGCATAATGTAAGTTGCAGGGATCTCTCAAGTTGAGATAGAATGTTTACCTCACTGATGGCTTTGGAAAGTGACATTGCAGAGGACATACTTGTCAAGCACAATAACCTTTGGTACGTTCAGGGAAAAGATGCCACGATGAGATGCTCTTTCTGGTACATTTCTTTTCAAGTAACCTAACTACATACAGGGCCTCTTTGTGTCCTGAAGAAACACTATGGAGAGTGCAAACATTGCAAGGTTAGCAGTAACTGAAGAGCTCCAGAAAGTAAAAGGACAGTTTCCACAAGGCCTTTATGGAGCCTGTTCTCAGGGATACAGGGCTATCATAAAAGTAGGAGAAAACTCTTAACCACCAGTGGTCAGTTGCTAACTATTTCTACACAGGAAAGTGATAAATGGAAATGTAATAATGGAGTTCTGCACCACCACTAAGGAGGCAATGTTGCTATGCATTATATAGCTGGTGCCCAGGAATTCACTGGTAGCTTTACATACACAGTGTTTCCTAACCGGAGGGATCCAATATTCCTTTGGTTTTGCTGTTCTCTGATTTAAGTATCAAACTTCACAAACAGAAAGAAATATTCTTTCACTGTGTTCCAAGCATGCCTGACCACCTCTCATGAAGTTCACATATGTCCAGGCAGTTTTAGCAAACATCTACGTTGCCTCAGCAGCTGAATTGGCTTTTGCGCAATTCTAGCATGAAGAAGCTGCAACAGCTGGATATCACCATTCTCTTTTCAACCCTGCAATAGTGTGCTAAGGCTACTTTAATGCTTAAGCAATACTAAAAAATTGGTCAGACTTTTGAATTTGCACTGTGGTGAATTCAGGTGCTTTTGTATATTTCTGAGGTAAAATAATCACTAAGGATGTGTTTATGCCAGATGTGATTCTGTCCAAAATTGCTGCCCCTACATTGGAAATACAGTGTTCATCTTAGAAGTATTTCTAATTCTGGACCAGGGCGCAGCACCTGCTGTTGCACTCAAACAACATATTTTAAATTGTAAAGATCAGATTAATTAAAAAAAATATTGGTATTTTATTACATATTATTAGTATTTAAAATTCTCTCATATGGCTTTTGCAGTCTTTCCTTCTTTTTCAATATGCAAGAACAAAGCACTCTTACCTCTTTCCTAACAAACATTTCTTGCTACAGTGCTACAGAGTTATGCTTGAAACTACCCTCCTGGAAGACCCAAGCACACAGGAGAATGGAGTTTGTTTTCAGCAGGCAGTACTTCACAATCATTAAGGTCTGTCAGTCTGTTGTGTGTGAAAAACAAAACAGTCAGCAAACAAGCACTTACTGAGAACTGTGGCCAGCTTGAGAGCGCAGGACAGAAAAAATAGAGTTATGACATTATTTCTATAGTTGTTTACAATTTATTGAATACCTCCACGTTGAAGTGTGGGAGTTCGACATCTGTTTCACTTAAGACTGGCTACATTCTAAAACGTAGTAAATGCTGCCATCTAATGGCGTCTGATCGTTGACCAAAAGCTGTCGGCTCGTTCCAGCTCACACCAAACAGAATAAACAGTTTCACCTCAAGAGCATGACTACGCACCGCAGGCACAAAAGCAATCCATGCTGGACAGGAGTAGGTCTCAAGCAGACCCATCAAACCTCTCTCCATCCTGCTGCCCAGTGCTGCTAACACTGAGTGCAAATTTCTGAGTTATACTAAGAGGTCTGCAGACCTTCTTTGTCAACCTTTTGTGAACGGAAGCTGGTTCTGGAGGTAATAAAGCTACTTCAAACCGTGCTGTATCTGAACTCTTTAACTCTCAGCTTTTATGTGCCTTTATTTGTCCTACAAATAGCTTGGATTTGACTATATCTGTCATATTTTAATAGTATTTAACAATGCAAATGACAGTAAAAATTAATTACCTTATTGTTCCTGATATTCTTGGCCTGAAAATGCTAAATCTTTCCTGATTCCCTGTAAAAAGTAAAACATTTTCAGTTTTCTTGTGCTAATAGGTAGCTATTTTTGGAAAATTATGTTACTGTGGTTCTACCCCTCTAATACAGATTACGTCTTGTAAAAAACCGCAACTGAAGATACCTCTTACAAAACAGACAAAAATGCTTTAGGCATCTGAACTCTTTATTGGAGAATCTAAAATAGTCCTATTTCATTAGTAGTTCTGAGGTCACCATGACACTTCACCTCACCAACCTAAACTGCAAAAAACCAGTAGAAGTAATATTAATACATATTGTTCATACATAGTTTTTTTCAGAACCTATGAAATAAATACTTCCTCTAACTTTAATAAATGTTGTCTCACAAGATATACCATGAACTCCTTTTCAGAGCACTAAGTAATACTTTCTATGACATTGGGATAAAGTATAATAATGAATTTTTATGTACAATAATTCTTAAGATTTTCTGGAAACAATACCTCTTGCATAACATCCTTTGATTTTGGTAACTGTTATTATCACAATTTTCATACACTGAATAATACAAAGAACAAATTATACACAACTTTCATGCACAGACACCTGAGGATGATATGTTAAATCCACTTAGGTGCACGTGTAGACACCTCAAAAATTCTTAAGCATAAACAAATCCATCCAAAGGCACTAGGAGGAAGATGGTCCCAAACAACATGGAAATTAGTGGCTGATTATACTCAAGTGTCTTGAGTGATTTCTTTTACAGAAAATGCAGTAATTATTTAATTTTGCTACAACAACCAATTTTTCAAACCAGGCTTTATCTCTAAAGAGATACATATTGTTCTATAGCCTTTTGTGCTTATCAATCATATTACAGTTATAACTGATCTTTTACAGATTTCTTCTGTAAACACAGAAATATGAAGTAATACAAAAAATGACAGGTGTAAAAATTCACTCACCTACTCCAGTATCTGAGGAAAAAAATTCCATAGTTTGATTTTCCTCTAATATTTATGACACAGTTGTTCAAATCTTAATTGTTTTAAGGAGCATTTGCAAAATTGAACAATCACAATACTTAAAGGCTGCCATCATTATTCTAAATTTAGAGTATTATGCTCTGGGATCAAAACATTTTCTCCATCTGAAAATAACTGATATTGGTTTAATCAAAAATGCTGCAGCCTGGGGCAACCTTATGTGTCCATGTTACCGCTATATGTTTCAGCAATACCATGGTAAAATAAAGGGAGAGATATGGAAGATGTAGTCTGTGATTTATCTAGCTTCCTACTACTATTTTTATTAAGCATTGATGCAATAAGACTTTCCTTTGAATGGGTTTCTTCTTCACAGATAGCACTGTTGTAATGGTTATGACGGTATAAGAAAGCTTTATTTTTAAAAGAACGCTGCCTCAAATACCTCCTGAAGGCCCTTTGAATAATGAGGGCCGATACCTCCTCTTGTTTTCTTTTAAGGGTAGTAGTAATTGGCTTGTAACAAACTTTAGATGGACTGGCAGCCATAAATTTTTCTTCCATGTGCAATTCAAAACCACCCAAATCCCCAGATTCTCCCAAGACCCTTTTAGTGAAAGCAAGCAAGATATCCAAGCAGTGGATCTTATCTCCACTAACTATAGGGAGGTCCATGGATATGAGCTGAATTTTATTAGGCTTTGGAATGCGTAAGGGTTCTGCCAGAGCATCTGCAAAGTCTGAAAGAGCAGAATATTCAATAAACTGTGTTGCCTGAGGATCAAATTTTCCCCAGGTCTCATAAAACATATCAAAGTCATCCTCACAAAGAGGATCTGTGCTTTCTTCAGTGGCAACACTGAAGTTCTCTAAAATGACAGCTATGTACATATTTACAACAATAAGAAATGATATAATGACATAGCTTACAAAAAATAAAATACCAACCTCCTTATTTGTGCAATTTTTTTTCTGTTCATCTGTTAAATTTAAATTGGGAGCACATGAATCAGGTCCTTTTAACAGAGGGACCAAAAGACCATCCCAGCCAGCTGATGTTGTAATTTGGAAGAGACAGAGAATGCTACTATCAAAGGTCTGAAAGTTGAAAAGATTATCAATCCCACCTTCCCAGCCAAGACAGGCAAAGTTTGTCATGCCCACAATGGCATAAATGAACATAACCAGAAAAAGCAAAAGACCAATGTTGAACAGTGCAGGAAGAGACATCAGTAATGCAAAAAGAAGAGTTCGAATTCCTCTAGCTTTTCGAATTAATCTCAGGATTCGGCCAATTCGCGCCAAACGAAAAATTCTCAAAAGTGTAGGAGAGAAAAAAGTTCGAAAGCCTTCAGAAAGTCCAATACCTTCGAAATGAAAAAGAAAACAAAATGTTGTCAAGCCATAACAGTGAAATTCCCTATTTATGTCCATTTTGTTATATTCCATGCTTCAGGTGTTGAAAGTAACATTGATTATATTACATCACTTTCAACAAAAAGATTATCATCAATACAGCAATTGCTTACAAAAGATCTTAGGAAAAGAAAGACAAACTGTAATACCTTTAAATATTAAAGAGGTATCAAGATTATGTATCGTTTGGAAACTGCATTCTCCCAGATTTCTCTAATTCAGGGGGTGAAATTACGCATTGCTCAAGTACTTAAAAAATCCTTTTACATCCATTCAACTCCTGTGCTGGAAGCTATGGGGCTTGTCTCCTAGCTGCTGCCCAACTGCTGCTTCTTCTACAGGCCTAAGCCACATGCTAAATGTGAGACTTTCATTAATAGTTGGTACTTGAATGAGGTCAGAGAAGAGCAAGAAGAAAATAAAGGAAAACTGTCTTTCAGTATTTGTCCTCCCTCACACCTCATTCTATGATCCTACTACCAGAGTAATGAGCATCTAAAGCAATACAGTGGTAATGTAAATGATTACAAATAGAAGTAGTTATAGAATAGTTAGCATTTTTCTGGGTTGCATGGGATAGTAAAGGGGTACTCTGCTTAGGGACAAAGCAGAGAACTCAGATTGGTTTTTCTTTCCCGTCCTTTATTCTGTAATATAACCTGAGCCTGAGTAGGAAGCACAGACCAAATAAACTGTACAAGAAGCTAAAGCTATATATGACCCTTTGTAGAGGAAATGATAAGCGTCTAGTCTTATTTGAAAAGCAAAACAAAACCAAGCCAATTTTAATAAGGCTTTTCACAGTCACAGACAGCAGCTCAGATTTAGAATGGTGCTGAGCAACTGAATTTTCCTGAGCTTTCTAGATCAGCCCTCAGGATCCACCTTCTTAAAAGAAAGTCCTGGAAAATGAAATAAATTTTCCCCATATTTCATATAAATGTATTTTTAACCTGAATTTACTTTTACTATGAAAACAACAGTTAATGTGATTACTTGTGAATCGAAAGCATAAAAACATAAGACAACTGTTTAAGTACAATAACTTAGAAAAGATGTTACTGCATTAAATTCCTATTCTGTTAATTACTCAATAAAACTCATACTTTAAAAAAAATTGAAAACTATCCATTTATCTTTTAGTACTCTGCAAAAATATAAGGCAGAACAAAAATATATCCTTTTAGGAGGAATCACTTAGCATATGGTTTGCAAAAGTACAATGAATCTGGAATTTGTTTATCAGATATATGTAAGTGGTTACTTCTACTGAAATTTGGCTTAGTATTGGCAAGACACATTCCCTGATCTAATAACAATTGATACTTACTAACTAGTGAAAGGACCACAACAGCTAAATCAAATATGTTCCAGCCACTGGTGAAGAAGTAATGTCTTAGGGCTAGTATTTTTATGACACATTCCGCAGTAAATACTGCCACAAAAAAAAAGTTGATTTTATTAAGAACATCCTTGATGCCGTTCTGGCTATTTTCTGCCATCATAATGACCATATTTAGACAGATGAGAGTCACAACAGTAATGTCAAATGCTTTGTGCAATACTATATCAAACAGTAATCCTTGGAACACATTCTGTGGAGAGAAGGAGAAGAACTACTTAATGTTACTTCTAAGACCCAGGCTACATTCAAATATTAATCAGTAATTTGTGCTTAGAAAGAGGACTTAAGAGAATATAAATTTAACAATAAGCTACTAGAAGCATTTTTAGGTGATTTCTTTAGACCTTCAAAGAAAACACTCAGTACTTGGCTAAGTATTTTCAGGTATCGTGCAACCACATACCCTTCGAAAAAAGATATATAGCAGGAAAACATTCAGAGTACATCGTGATTGCTCTTTTAATAGAAATACTTACTGAAGCAGACATTTTAGGATAAGCAATTCTAATGAAAATGTCATAAGCAAGAAAAACTCTGAATAGTTACTATGTGAAGCCAGACCTGGAAGTAAATTTAAGAACTATAAGAAATAAAGCATAAGATTATTTAAAAGTAAATAACAGCCATGGGGCATGTACTACTCACTATTCATTCTCACCTGCAATAATCCAATCTAGTTGAAGAAGCAGTATCATGCAACTTAAGTAATCAAGATCATGTTATGAATATGAAATACTTAATATGAACCTTTATAAATAGGTTGTACATTTGAATAGGTGATAAATAAGCTGTCAATTTCCTTAATTAATACCCACAAAGAAAGACTGCATTAGATGGAATTAAGAAAAAGAGAGTAAAATATAAATACTAGATTGAATGAGGAAGATGATGGGCTCTAACACGAAGTTTATTTCCAGATGCCTGGCTAATGAGCTTAAATATGGTCACCATCTTTATATCCTCTATCATATTCTACTTAAGACGGTCTCACCAATGGTCTTGGGATGGGTTTTTGAGGTTTCTTGGATCCAAGTTTTTTTAGGGCATTATAGTACTTTTTCTGTTCCTCAGTCAAAAATAGATCTTTTCCACCTAAGTAAAGGAAAGAATACTGTTGTTCAGCAGAAGTTTAAGCAGTCAACTAAATAAACGCCAGCAAGTTTATATGAAAAAAGTAAGTTACAGCTGTGGCAAGTGGGATCTAAGCAAGCACAGAGACAAAATGTGCCTTACACCATTTCTCCTTTTGCCCTTGTTCTTTGAAAAGATGTACTGCAAAAAGCTGATCAGGGTTTGATCATGAAATTCTAGTCTAGGCAGTGTTCTCGAGTCAGTTTCCTCAACTGTGAGTGCCCTTCTGAAGTTTTACAAATCTTTTCCATATTTTAAAAATGACATAAGACTCATCAACAAGTAAAGTACTTTCCACTTATATTTTTGGAAAAGGTAGGAACAGAGGTATATTGCTGGGCCAGCAAGTAAATGGAGGATTATGAATAAGCACTTGGGGACCAAGATCTACAGGGGGGGTCCTCATAATGAATTTCTGGTGCTCATCTTATTACCATCTACACCACCTGTATTACTTAGCAATCACTTTGAACTGAGTATTCAGGAGAAGCCACTTGTCATAAAAGCATTGAATGGTTAGCATTTTGTAAAACAAACATGTAACAATGTTCAGTAGGGCATCTGCACTTTCAGTCACTCTGGCAAGACCTTTGAAAATTCAGTTTAACTTCACTATATGGAATGTCACTGAAAATCCCCAAGAAGCAGCAAAGAAATGAAAAAGAAAAAAATGCCCACTTACAGCATGTACTGAGGAAAAAAAACAGTGTTATGTCCACATCAACTTCTAGTTAAGTGTTCAGGCTACTTAACCAGTGTTGTTTCTGTCTGTTGGGATTATTATAACTGGGACTTTGTTATAAAAGGAAATTATTATAGTGAAGTTGGACCGTTGTTCCTCAACCCCTACATATCCTTCCTCTGTTCAAATGCAGAGAGCAGAAGAATTTATTGTGGGCCTTATTGCTATCTATCTCTAACAAGGGCAGTAATTCTTTGACACTTGGGGTATAAGTCAGCCTATGGAAATCATAAATGGCTCCTGTAGAGATTCTGTCTTCCAAATGTGAACCCTGAAATTGTAAACCTTCTGTTGGGGTCTGCTTTTGTGGTATTTTTTTAATAAGCAAGATGCTTATTTGTTTTAAGACTTCCAAATGGATTAATTGACTCAATTTCCCTTGATATTCTGGATACTTTAAGCCCCTAAATGAATCCGGGAGAGAACTCAATTGACAAATAAGCTTGGCACAAAGAAGCTGAAGTATACCAGGGAAGGCTGACTGTTGCTTTTCTTTGGTTGTTGCATTTTCTATTCTAAGATTTTGCCATCCACTTCTTACTGAATAAAAAGAACAGGGAATCTAACAACTATGAGAAGAAAAGTGGAAGCACTCAGTGCTTCCTGGGCTTTAAGAAGCTTTTAAATTTGACACTGTCTGCCACGGCATTCTCCTGGAGAAGTCGGCAGCTCACGGCTTGGATGGGCATACTCTTTGCTGGGTAAAAAACTGGCTGGATGGCCGAGCCCAGAGCGTGGTGGTGAATGGAGTTCAATCCGGTTGGCGGCTGGTCACGAGCGGTGTTCCCCAGGGCTCAGTCCTGGGGCCGGTCTTATTTAACGTCTTTATCAGTGATCTGGATGAGGGGATTGAGTGCACCCTCAGCAAGTTTGCAGATGACACCAAGTTGGGTGGGAGTGTCGATCTGCTCGAGGGAAGGAAGGCCCCGCAGAGGGATCTGGATAGGCTGGATCGATGGGCCGAGGCCAATTGTATGAGGTTTAACAAGTCCAAGTGCCGGGTCCTGCACTTTGGTCACAACAACCCCATGCAACGCTACAGGCTGGGCGAAGACTGGCTGGAAAGCTGCCCGGCGGAAAAGGACCTGGGGGTGCTGGTCAACAGCCGGCTGAACATGAGCCGGCAGTGTGCCCAGGTGGCCAAGAAGGCCAACAGCATCCTGGCTTGTATCAGGAATAGCGTGGCCAGCAGGAGTAGGGAAGTGATCGTGCCCCTGTACTCGGCACTGGTGAGGCCGCACCTCGAATACTGTGTTCAGTTTTGGGCCCCTCAGTACAAGAAGGACACTGAGGTGCTGGAGCGTGTCCAGAGAAGGGCAACGAGGCTGGTGAAGGGTCTAGAAAACAAGTCTTATGAGGAGCGGCTGAGAGAACTGGGACTGTTTAGTTTGGAGAAGAGGAGGCTGAGGGGAGACCTTATCGCTCTCTACAACTACCTGAAAAGAGGTTGTAGTGAAGCGGGTGTTGGACTCTTCTCCTAAGTAACTAGTGATAGGACGAGAGGAAATGGCCTCAAGTTGCATCAGGGGAGGTTTAGACTGGACATCAGGAAGAATTTCTTTACCAAAAGAGTGGTTAGGCATTGGAACAGGCTGCCCAGAGAGGTGGTGGAGTCGTCAACCCTGGAGGCATTCAAAAAAGGTATAGACGTGGCACTCCAGGGCCTAGTTTAGGAGGCATAGTGGTGTTAGTTGATGGTTTGACTTGATGATCTTAGAGGTCTTTTCCAACCTTAAGGATTCTATGAAATTTCTAGACAGCCTCTTCCTGGGGCCATGGCTTGGATCTCAATGCAGACATTTTTAAAAACCGCAGTAAATTAATCTGTAGGGTTACTTTATTGATGCCAGGATCTTTTAAATGTAGCTAGTTTTGGAAGAAGTTCTGATTAGCAAGATCTTTTCAAGTTTCTTTACCAGGAAAGCAATGGTTACTTCTCCCATGAACAGTAGTGTTTCTTGATTATCCTTATCAGATTTGTTAGGTGTTTACTCTCAGCAAAAAGGGTTACTCTGTTGTAAATCTTCAAAGCAGAAGAAAAAAAAATCTGCTCTCCTGTAGCAAAGTCTATATAACTTTTTTTGGCTTCTCTTTTCTAAAACTACCCACTCCTTCCTCCTCATCCTCCTACTTAGAACAAATTTAGGACTTGGCATGCAAATAGAATTCACAGGTAAATTACTCAAAGCTTTGAGGAAAAGGGGACTCCTATTTTCAAAACTTGGTATCTAAATATTTTTTTAAATTTCTCCAGTCAGATAGTTATCTGAAAATGTTAGACACCTAGATGTCAAACTAGCATTCACTTAATCAAATTGGGATTACAAGAGATCCTGGATTAGCTCATGTAGTACTTATCTTTTTCCTTTGTTGGTTAAAATTACTGATAACCACTCCAATGAAAAGGTTCAGCATGAAGAAAGATCCAAAAATAATGAAAATCACAAAATACATATACATGGCTAAGAATGCTTCAAACTTTGGCTGTTCATTTATCTGTTAAAAAAATCAAAACAGAAAAATAATATTGGTGAAAATCAGATAATCACAGCTTTACCATTTCAATTTATAATAACAAATATTTTTATTGTCAGGAGGAATAAATTATTTCTACACATTTAAACCTTTATTTAGATATACAAGTGGAACAACTCTCTTGTTCTGTCTTGTTACTGTTTGTAAGGATAATTACAAACAAAGATATATAGCCAAATCCAGCTCTAGCAAATTCTTAAGTAACAGATAAACAGTTCCAATCAGAAGTGATACTGTGAATGCCTAGATTAGAAAAACAGCTCAGACTAAGCGTAACGGTGAACCGCCATCCCCTTGAATGCTATCCCAGACAAGAAGCAGTTTTAAAAAGCCAGCTCACTATGATCAGCCCTACAAGGAATGATCTTTTTAATTAGCAGCTGTTTCAATACATGCAAGAATACAGTGCTTGAATGAATAAGGAAAATGCAAATTAAATTAAGCATAGAAAAGTTAAAACACACTGTACTAGTGAGACAATGAGAAACAACACATGGAAATGGGGAAGAAATAGTAAGGATGTCAAATACAGGGAAGAAAACCTCCAGAAAAATCTGCTAAACAGGCATGTCATTTTAATGCTCCTGTACACATTTAAAAAAGAAGCAAATTTGCTTCAGAGGCACAGTCCCTCCAAGACCTTCTGAATTCTGTTCCCAAAACAGACTTGTCCATAACTTGCAACATCTTGCCCTCTGCACCCTTGATATAGTAGGTTTTTGTGTGGTGTTACTCTATTTTGACCAGTTTTCTTTTGTCTAAGTTCCAGATATTTGGTACTCCAAGGATTATTGTTTCACAGCGTAGTTTGAAGCATTCATCCACTTGTATTTCTGATTTGATATTGCAAACAAAGCTGAAAACGAGTTTTATGGATAGAAAAGGAAAGAAGGAAACGGAAAAGAACTAAAATTTCATTTTAATGACGTACGTTACGTGAATCCACTGCTGCATACATAATATCCATCCAACCTTTAAAAGTTGCCTGAAAAAAATGCATTATAAAGGTTATTATCAGTAAAATAAAAATAAATTAAAAAATTAGTTAGAGCTAATATAAATGTGTTAAGAGTTGTGGAAAAGTGAGCAGTGTGCTATAAAAAATGTGCACCACTTCCAAAGACCTGCTTGGAAGTGTGATTCACTGGAGTTTAGTAAAAAGAAAAAAAATATATTATTTCCTGAAAAGAAAAAAAAATTGCCATGAATACTGTGAAACGTGTTTTAATGTTAACTTGTTAAATTGAATTTTTTGTAATGTCTCTGCTTTTTGAAAAAGCAGTAAAAGTTTCAGCTTAACTAGCAAATATATCCTAAGAGGATAAAAACAATTTCTAAGAAAACAGCAGATGATTCCTTCCTGCAATTTTTAGCAACTCTGCAGAACCATAGAACACTTCGGAGGATACAGGGCAAAGAACTTCATCTAGAAAAGATACAGGGATAACAGCCACTTTAAAAAATGCCTTTCTCTCCTTTGTTGTGATAGGAGGGAGATCAATAAATTAGCATCCTAATACTTCATGACTTATACAATAAAAGAAAATATAGAAATATGAACTGGATCATGCTTTTTCTTTCTCATCCACTCTGAACTAACTTTTACTAAAGAAAATGAGAATAACTTTAAATCCAGTAACATGCAGCCTGTTTCAGGCTTAGTATGTTAATCAAAATTAAAACAAAATTGAAAAGCCATGAAACACAGTGCTTGATTTTAACACAAGGTCGCATATGCTTAGGTATTCTGTAGGAGGAACAGAGCAGCTTATAGATAAGAAAAATATTTATGGAAGCTAAAAAATCCCCAATTTCAGTGAGATAAACAGAAGCATAGTTGTGTCCCACGGTGGGGTGCTCAACACATTTCCCTGAAGAAAACAAAACTGAGGATGTTTTTATAGAACTTACCACTTGGAGAAGAGCCAAGTATCCCATCCCAACATCATCAAAGTTTACGTCATTATTTGTCCATGTTCCATTATAGAAAGTACAATTATCTTTGTTATCAATTAGACTGATATTTCCTTTCTTGAGTATGCATTTTGAAAATTTTTTCCCAAGTAATTTTACTCCTGCAATGTTAAATAGGAGCCAGAAGACAACACAGACGAGCAAAACGTTCAAGATTGAGGGGATAGCTCCCAAGAGTGCATTCACAACAACCTTAAATAAATAAAATGAATGAAAAGAATGAATTATTCACATTCAATAGAACACCTTCCCAGAAAACCACTTATTTTTAATTCTTCTGTATCTGTTGCAGATTCTCACCCATATAAGAACTAGTAGATGACAAATTTAAAGTCAGCCTTCAGCCCAACATCAAGCTTGTCTTAACATGTAATTCTGTGGTATCTATCTTGCCTTTTTGAGGAAGGAAGTAAAACAGATGGCAACCAGAATTATCCTTTGGTAAAAGAAATACATAAAATAAGATTATGAGTCTGTAGTAGTTACGGGATCTAAAAATCAGGTATAGGGGAATGGGTTGTATGATCTGCATTTACTACAATATCATAAATAACCCTCTTATCTTGGAGGGGTTTTGTAAGAGAACAGCAGCTTGCTCTCAATAACAAAATGAACCTCACCCAATAAGCACTGGCAACTGACTGCACACAGTACATAAAGTAGAGCAGTTTGGCTTCCAGAAGATTGAGTTGTTTTGGTCAGAACTCTTCCTTCATTTAGGTTTGCCTGAGGGCAAGGTGAATGCAAACCCATGATGAACAGTAAACCTCTTCCAGATATGGTACAGTGAAAATGGGATTCCAGCTTTTGGTGTCTGTGCTGGTGACGTCAAGGGACCTGACACAAGCAGTGATAAGAACTCGTATTCGCAAATCCAGCACATTGATGCTGACAAGCAGGACCACGCTTGTTGCCAGAGGGAATTTGAGGACTATTATCTATTTCTTGTCACCATTTTTCACCACTCTGTCATGAGGCATAGTAAAAATCTCTCTGGAAACGTTTCCTTGCTATCATTATGAGAAAATTCTGAGCCTTTTATCTGGCCTTGGATAATATCCGTATACTAGGAACACACAGAATGAAGCACATTGGAAGGGACCTCTGAAGATCAGCTGTTCCAACACAGACCAAGTTGCTTGGCATCTTGTCAAGTTCTGAATTTTTCCAAGGGCGGAGATTCAACAACCTCTCTGGACAAACTATTGCAATTGCTATACACCCCCACTGTCATCTTTTTTCCAAGGTAGCTAATTGGAATATCCCTCACAGCCAACTCGTTCTCTCTCATTTTTGCACTGTGGCCCTATCAGAAAACATTAGTTCCATTTCTTGCATAACCTCCCATTAAGTAGTTAAAGACAACAATTAAATCTAATTAGATCCCAACCAGATCCTCCCTTTAACCTTCTCTTCAACAGACAGAACAAGCTCCATTCCCTCAGCCTCTCCTTTCCAGTCCCCTGACCATCTTGGTGGCACTTTGCTGGACACTTTCCAGTATGTTAATATCTTTCTTACACTGGGGAGCCCCAAACTAGACACAGTACTCCAGATTCAGTCTCACAGGTAGCAAAAATGGAAGAGTGAATTGCCTTAGTGTGCTGGCCAGACTCGTGCTAAAACAGCCCAATATGTGGTAGATGCTTCTTTGTTGCTCTGCTGACTCATGTTTAACATGCTGTCCACCCCAGGTCCTTTTCTGCAAAGCTGCTCATTTCTCACCGTGCCACAGTTATGTGTGGTTATTCTGGCTGAGGTGCAAGACTTTGCATTTGTTTTTTCTGAACTCCCTGAGGTTTCTGCAGCCTGTATCTCCAGTCTGTCAAGTTTTCATTGCAGAGCAGCCTTGCCCCCAGTGTATTAACTGCTCACCCCCAATTTGGAAACATCTGTGAACTTCCTGAGGACAATTTCTACCACATTCTTCAGGTTGTTAATTAAATCATTAAGCACTGTTGGTCCCAGGACTAACCTCTGAGCCACTAGTAACCAGCTGCCAGTTGAACTTCATCCTGATAATCTCTGCACATTGAACCTGGCAGTTCAGGCAGTTTTCTGCCTAGCATATAGTTCACCTATCCAGACCAGATATAAACAATATCTGAGACCAGGGATGACTCTTCCCTCCCTCAGCCATCTCATCATAGAAGATGAGCCCAGAGAGTGGTGGTGAATGGAGTTCAATCCGGTTGGCGGCTGGTCACGAGCGGTGTTCCCCAGGGCTCAGTCCTGGGGCCGGTCTTATTTAACGTCTTTATCAGTGATCTGGATGAGGGGATTGAGTGCACCCTCAGCAAGTTTGCAGATGACACCAAGTTGGGTGGGAGTGTCGATCTGCTCGAGGGAAGGAAGGCCCCGCAGAGGGATCTGGATAGGCTGGATCGATGGGCCGAGGCCAATTGTATGAGGTTTAACAAGTCCAAGTGCCGGGTCCTGCACTTTGGTCACAACAACCCCATGCAACGCTACAGGCTGGGCGAAGACTGGCTGGAAAGCTGCCCGGCGGAAAAGGACCTGGGGGTGCTGGTCAACAGCCGGCTGAACATGAGCCGGCAG
>WAAD01007703.1:0-16427 GCA_013389945.1 Fregata magnificens
GCTGAGATACTGGTCTGTACAGGTGGGGAGCAGGAAATACCCTCTTTGAATCACTGGAACTACTGGGACAGTTTCTCGGCTAGCATGTCCAGCAGTTTCTCCACAGCTCAGATGCAGGCCTGTAGGGAGGAAGACAGACTTTCCTCATATTGTCAGACTTCACCAGCCAATTCATCCACTGTTGGTTCCTGTCTGTCTTTCCAGGTCACTCCTGCCAATGAGTTTGCGTGCAACGATGGTGCACTCCATACAAACTTCCGCCACGTGGGTCGCATGCACTTGACTTCATCTGGACCTTTGGATAACTGCTTGTTGACCAGGTCATCATAAATCACCTCTATCATTGCTAGTTCCCTCAGGTCCTGGATACCTCTCTCCATGGTGGTCCCTTGCCTGGGCAATATGTAACATCTTCCTTGCAGAGATACCTTTCCCTCACGCCTGACGGGAGTATTTGGAATCTCACTGCAAATTTCAGAAGCGGTGATAATGCTGTTAAGTCAAAAGCCTTGCTGATCCCTCTTTCTACTAGTAATATTTTGCTAGTAGAAGAAAAATCCTTAATATATTTCAGCTTTGCAACTTACTGATAAACTGTGTTTTTCATTTTTAAATATGACTATTAAACTGCCCTCAGTTCCATTTTTAAAACAATGCAAGTTAGTGAGTTTTGATAGAACCTGAAGTATAGAAAATGACAGACAGCAGGTAACTAGTAGACAGTGACTATACATGTAAGAACTGAAGAGACTGCAACTCAGTATGTTGCTTGAATAAACACTAACTGCATGCAGAACACTTAAATCAGCAAAACGAATTGTTTGTTGTGACGCAGGTTTGGCAGAGGGCTTCTTCCAATATTGCTTTCCCTGGCATGGCTATGAAGAATTAATGTCACATGGCTACAGATACAAGAATGGGACTTTCCTATGTAAAGTGGCATCTTCCGTTTCATCTTTGCTGTAAAATACAAGAGAAAAAAACAAATACAAAATAAGAGAAATACACAGCTAGTGCATTAAGAGACACACCTCCGCAGCGGATTTCAGCCTAGATGTTCTTCATATTACAAGTGCATAATGTAATGTTTGCAAGGCTAGGATATTTGTATAATTATACGCCTTGCCAAGTAAATAATTACAGCAATGAAAGCTACGGGAAAAGGAATATTTGGACTCTGGGTAATCATCTCATCACAGACAGGAAGGTTCCATCAAGCAGATATCCTTCATTCTTCCAAACAGGGAAAGGTTGAGTTCAGGAAGCTCAAAATGCCTAAAACTAAAGCCATTATCCCATAAAAAATACATGGGGGTTATGATAATAAAAATAACTGTATTTGAAACAAGCTGCTAAGAAAATGATCAAATGATGACAGATGAAAGGAAAGTCTACTTGTAATGTCAGAAAGGATAATAAAACTCGTGTAGAGAAATATTGTAACCTGATTTAACCCATAAAATGCTGTCCAGACTTGTATTAAAGATTCCAGACAATTACCAGAGGGCACAGTCACTTTTTTTAAGAAAGCACAAAAAACCAGACTCAGATTTAAAGTCCAGTGTTTCTTATATATAGGTATTATATGGTCATTGTTATGTCTCACAGAGTTGCAATTCACAACTGCTAAATGAAGGATCACAAATTGATTAGTGTTGTGTTTGGATATTCTTTTATATAGTTCCAAGCAGATGCAAAGAGGTATATACTCTTGTTTTGTTGCCCTGGTGTATGTTTAACTAGGATACTTCTGTATGCTGTGTCATTCTATCCAGCGATTAAAAACTGTGCTTCCTGACTAACCCATCGCTGCAATTTTACTCACCTAGACTTAATTTCCATATATCATTCCCTGATGCTTCATTGCCGTCTTTGGACCCATGTGTTCCTCCAAACAAACAGATAGCCTGTAATAAAATACACAGGTCACCATACTTACATCAGTATCCTAAGCAAAGTCTTTCCCAGATATATGGGTAGACAGACAAGTATTTATACCACCATAAAAATATTCCTCTCACATATAGAGGAAAAAAGAAAAAAAACTGGGGGAAAGAATGAAGGAGGTAATCAGTTATTATCTCTTATTAAGGACAGAAGGTAAGTGTGGGATTTGATGAAATCTATTATGAAATCTCTAAGTAGATCTCATTGACTAGGGAACCCCTTGGGTACTACTAGATAGTACTAGATAGTATTAGATAGTACTGGAGTACTATCTAATATCCAAATGCAATTTCAGTGGGTCCTTAGGCATCCTAGATGTTTCCCATGTCCTAGTGAAAGAAAAAGAAACCCCAGGCTGTTGGGAAGTGAGGGGTGTTTGGGACTGCAGCTAAAAAATTATCCAGTCCCAGTTCCAGCACATGGATTCCCTGATGACAATGGCATGGCTGGATTTTCAAAGAAACAAACCTGCCAGTCAGGACTGTCACAGCAACCTCTGCAGGCTGATTGGCGGTGTGGTGAAAGAGGAGATCACAAAATGAACAAATGAACAAATCATGGCTTTTTTGCTTCTGATGTGAACTTAGTGCTTGCAATGCTGCACTCTTGGAAATGAATCTCTCACAGACCCCTGAACAGTAGCTTGTATGGGGTTATGGTTTGGATTTGTGCTGAAAAGAGTTGATAACACAGGGATGTTTTAGTTACTGCTGAGCAGCACTTGCACAGAGTCAAGGCCTTTTCTGCTTTTCACACCGCCCCACCAGCGAGTAGGCTCCGGGTGCACAAGAAGCTGGGAGGGGACACAGCTGGGACAGTGGACCCCAGCTGACCAAAGGGTCATACGACATCATGCTCAGCATATAAAGCTGGGGAAAGAAGAAGGAAGGAGGGACATTTGGAGTGATGGCGTTTGTCTTCCTAAGTAAACTGTTACGCCTGATGGAGCCCTGCTTTCCTGGAGATGGCTGAACACCTGCCTGCTGATGGGAGGTAGTGAACGAATTCCTTGTTTTGCTTTGCTTGGGTGTGTGGCTTTTGCTTTACCTGTTAAACTGTCTTTATCTCAACTCAGGAGTTTTCTCACTTTTACTCTTCTGATTCTCTCCCCCATCCCTCTGGGGGGGAGTGAGTGAGTGGCTGTGTGGGGCTTAGTTGCTGGCTAGGGTTAAACCATGACAGTAGTGAAATTCAAGAAATATCCATGTTGTGCTGCTTGTGGCCCTGATCTTAGTGCTGGAAAAATCCCACTACAGGGGTGAAAACAGCCTTAAGTTCCTCTTTTATTTGTCCTGGGTGTCCTATAAGACTTCCATCCACAGTGTTATTTATTCATGTGGACAATAGCTCACTTTTCTGATTGCTTTCAAAAGTCAAAGAGCCACTAGAAAGTACTGCTATTCAGTCATTATTCTCTTGAAGTTCTTTGAGTGCCAAAGTTTGTAGAGCCCTTTTGGAAATTTTGGCCTACAAGTTGTACCCAAGGCTGCAATATAGCTCAGGGATGTCAGAGGCAGGATCAGGATGTGGGAGATGCTGCCTTTTGGTCCCCTGCTCAGGCTGTTTGAGCACACTGCTGTTCAGCAAGCCACAGAGTGGAAGACTGTATAGACACCCCCATTGATGCTGTCTCTGTTAGAACTCTGAAAATGATTCATTGATGTATTTTTTTACACACCATAAGGAAAATCATTTTGGACAGAGAGATGAAATCAGTTGTTACCTTGTCATAGTGTGCTGTAAATGTAATGAAGTGTCCTTCCAACAGGTATTTCTCCTTTAACTTTGCATTGCTGTTGCATCAGTCTGAGGGAAAATAGCTTAGAATAAGTGTGTAATTTCCATTACTTCCTTTGCTGTCTGAAAACAGTATTCAAAATCCTCTCTCCTCCCCAACAAATCACAATTCTTTGAAATGCAGCTACCAAGAGAAAGATAACCATAAATAAGAAATACTACGGTCTCCAGTCTAGTGGGTGATGCAAAAAAAGAGAATGATCTCCCTCTACTTTCTTAGATTCCTGCTTTCTGCAAAAGATTAAGACAGGCTGCCTGCACATCCCACACTGCAAGGAACACATTGAGTTTCAGGTGTGACCCTTCAATAGCCACCCAAAAGGGCAACACTTTTATTTTAGAGCAACTTTGTTTTACTGTAAAAATGCCAACATCTCAGCAAAAATGGCTAATTTCCAGATGAACAAATTAAAAAGAAAGCATGGGTTGCAGGGGCCAGGAGCAGGAAAAGTGGGGAAGAGAAGAATGTTTCAGTAATAAGTCTCAAAGGATAAATATATCATGGGAGCATAGCATACTGTAGGATATCAGTGTTGGCTGCAAAAGTCTTCTGCATCTCCTGGGAAGCTGGTATTAGCAGTCGGCAAGAAACTCTTCTTCTTTAACTTGATAAGAATGTAAGGACATTAAATGTCTTACAAAGGGAATAACTTGTGATACTGAAAGCTACCTGAATTCAATACATACACATCAGTAGAGTATGTATTTTAATCAGAAAAGCCTCCAAACATAATTTGTCACGCTGTAGTAAAAGCATGACCTGAAAAGAATAAAGTAACTGCTGATTCCAAGAATGTTGCTAGAATTAATTAAATTAGCATGATTATTAAATGCAGGGAAATCAGACTAGCATTAGATGAAGATGAGAATAATATTGCAGAAAATGTGTCCTGTTTATATTGCTGTCAGTAGGAGTTTCTTTCCCTTTTCTGAAGAGGCTCTAAATCTTAATTCCATATTCCCAGTTTGTTCCAGTGTCACTGAAGTAGTAATTCTTCTTACCATTGAGTTTCCTTCATCCACTTTTCTGCATCTTGGGATAAATCTCCAGATGTACGCTTTGAGGGTGGAAACTATTGGTCAAGACCTGGAACTAGAAATATCATTGCAGAAAGTGATATTTTCACAAGATCTGGAGTACCAGGAGATGGTTACAACCTTTGGGACCACTCTATCTCAGTCCACATAAAAGCAGATTTAAGAAGCAAACAGTAACATGGTTTCTACAAAAGATTATAAAACAATCTGTTTCAAAAGAATGAAAAATATATTTTCTAATTAAAACATAACTAATGAAAAACAGACATCAGTATGTAGAGGAAATGGAGTAACTCCTACACAGCAATGCTAAGTTTTATTTTATATAATGACAAATCATTAAAGAGAAAGTTTAAAATATCATATATAGTAAAATGTTAAATTGCAGAATGTAAGTGAAAATGTCTGTATAAGTTGTCCTTGGAGGACAGTGTCTCTGTGTTGAAAAAATGTATGGCCTTTCCAAAGTCCTGGAGTTCTCCACATGACCAGGTCTAGGAGAAATAAGTCATGTTTATAATGACTTTTAACATCTTAACAGAAAAGAGCAGACATTCCATTGACTTACAATGTTAGTTACTTAAAACGTACCATCAGAAGGATTTTAAGTGCATTTTTTGTCAGATAAAAAATACTGTAAATGATTTAATTTCATATTGAGAATTTAATTCTCTGAAAGATAATGTAAGTGTATTTAAAAGTGTCATTGCAAAAAAAAAAAGAAAAAGTGTTGTTTGAAAATACATAGATAGTAAGTGTTAGGACTATTTTCCATTTTTGCAATATTTTATGCAGCATAAGATACAAGAAAACATCCAGGTTCTCTCTGTTTGCAGTCACTATCAAGAAACATGGCAATATTAGTTTGTTAAGATTTGTTAAGTCAGAAACAATACAAACATAAAGCAAACAATAGCTAAGAAGTGAAACCTTGAAATAGTTCCCAAATGACTGTGCAACATACATCCCTGGAAATATTCAACACACAGCTGGACAAGGCTCTGAGCAACCTGATCCGAGCTTTCCATGCTTTGAACTGGGGTTGGACCAGATGCCCTTCAGAGATCCCTCCCAACCTAAATTACTCAGTGATTCGGTGGTCCAACCAAATGAATGTCACTGTTCAGAGGAGATGCAATACTTAGTCCCAGGTACTGTAGCAAAAGGTCACTTCTCATTGTATGTTAATTACTAGATTGAGTAAAAAGGATACCAAGTAAGTAAAGAAAAATACAAGAAAAAACAGGAAGAGAAAACAAATCGCTTGTTAAAATTAAATACGTAAAGGTCATTATCCCTTGGTCTTTTTTACATTGTCATATTGACTTCTCTAATAGTATCTGTGACCTCATTTCCCCTCAGGTCCTCTATCAAGTTAGAAAAGACAGCATTAAAAATCAAAGAGATATTCGTTATAAGACGGAAGAAGAAATGTGTATATTATCCCCTCGCATTGCTCAGTGAATCGTTCATGCTCTGCTTGAGTTTATAAGAGATCATGAGATTCCTCCTTGAATTGGATATGAAGGCATATCTCCTTTGTATCATCTGAATGAAATAACATCCATTTCCGCACAAAATTATTCAAAAACTCTGAAGAAAACACAGTTTATAAAATGGGCAGACTACTCATCTATTTGAACATCTATTTAGCATCTGCAAGACTTCTAAAGAACTTTTCAAGTCTTGGGTAAGAAAATAATAGCACCATGCAGGATCTTTAATTAAATAGCCTAGGGTTCTGATTTTATAACAGAATTTATTAGATTCCCTTAAGGACTGTTCTGTAACATCTCTTTTTATAACAAATCTACTAGTCAAAAGTGTGGCTTTTTGCCTCAATAATTGAATTGGAACAATTCATTATGGCACTACTATAATGATTATTTCTCATTTGTATTGTGGGGTATCACCTAGGATCTTTCTTTGTTGACCAAGACCACATTATGCTAGGTACCATATAAACACAGAGCAAAAAGATGATGCTTATTCCTCAGTTTTGCAGTCTATAACATGGCACGTTCACTAATTCCACTTTTTTGGTGTACAATTAAGTAACTGTGTACATTCAGCTGTTGCACATGCCTGATCAGGCTACATCAGTAACAGTCATGGAAAAGCTCTGTTGCACACCAGGACCTTCAGAGCAGGACACTGTTCACTGCAACCCTGCATAGCTCCTTTCTTCAAAGCCTATTTAATCAAGGAGTGAGGATTTAAGTCTACTTACCATCTCTGCCAGCCCCTGTGTTTTATTTGTAGTGAATGTACAATTGGAATGTACAGCATTGTCATGGAAATGTAAATATGGAACCAAGGTCAGAATACATTCTCTAGGACAACCCATTCTTTGTGTACCTCTTTCATAAAGCAGACCTTGTGATTTTTGCTGAAAAGCTTTTTATGGTAAAGGTGGAGGCAGGATAAATATTTTTCCATGACAATTACAGCCCTGAAAAACTGCAGCCAATGGTTAATTAATGTTTTGATTATACAGCTGGAATCATAGCCATTAAAAACTCTAGTCACAATGTTCTTAAATTCTGCATTCCATATGTATTCAAATTACTTCAGTAGCTCAATTGCAAAGTGTGTAAATTCCGTCCTGGTGTAAGTGGGGTGCTGCAATGACTGTTGTGTTTCTGACAGAGGTAAACACTGCCTAAGCTATTTATCTGCTATTTATAAATAAAGTGCAATTATTCCTGTTTTTAACAATCATGTTTTCTTCTTCTGTTAACCATGATAGTATAACCACATTCATGCCCATCCGTTAGGTACTGAATTAAACTGAAAGGTAAAAGCAAGATGGGTAAGAAAAATCTTTCTGTACATCTAAAACTTGGAGTACCTACGATTCTGCCAACCGTCACAAACACATTTAGCTTAAAACAGAAACAACAAAGGACAGAAGATGACACATGGTTATGAAATTAATTTCATGACTAAACTCCCTTGATTCTGCAAGCAAAAATGCAAAGAAAGAGAAGAATCCACACCACAAATAACCTTTGCGCACATTACATAATTTGATTTTACTGATAGTAGAAAACCGTTCATTTAAAAACATGCTCAACCAAGACATTTTTCTGCAGCACCAAAGCTGTTTGCTTTTCTGCCCTCAAAGAGCCTCAGTGGACTTTATTTTTCAAGGAGTCTAAAGCTTCACATTAAGCTGAAAAGACCTCTTATCATCATATTTCTTAATATGAGTATTTCTCCAGGACAATTCTTGTCATAGATTCTTGCATGAGATGAAGAGAACAAGCACTTTTGTTTACCTACACACTCATTTGCCATCTTTGATGGCTAGGATGACCTGCACATTAAATTAAACTTTTAATTGCTGGGAAACTTCCTCATAAGTAGTAGCAATCTGAATGAACTAGAAACATTTGCTTTTAGCTGACAAAATACTCCAGTGATAGTTCTCTATAATATTTTCCAAGACTGGCTAAACATTTAGAAAGCTTGCCTAGCTGGATTAGCTTAAACTTCAGGGGGAATTTCCCTCCTGTGACATATTTTAGAATTTTTAGTGATATACAAAGTCAGGCTATTTATTAATAACTTTTTGATTTGTTCTTATTTTTTGTTTCTCATGAGAGATGGCAATTTGTGATCTACTATGAGTTTGCAGATTTTAGCCTTCATGATGTAAGCAGTATCATACTGAGTCAGTTTTGGGTGCAGACACATTTTAGGATTTGGCTTTTTATGAGACATTGAAGTCCTGTAAGGTTTTTAAACAATTGTCTTTCCTTGTTGGATGCCGTGCAGGAACAAATCTGGACTCTAGGGCATAATCCATTACAAAGGCGCTGGTGAAGCCTTGATTGAGTTCAGTTTTGTTTATAAAGCTGACATTCAATTTCTGTGTTAAGTATATAGAATTCATCATATCTTCCCCAAATGTTTAGCAGTTATTAATTGAACACTGAATGAATTTTCCCCGAATTTACATATAAAGTCATAAACTGCATAATGGATTAAAAGGAACTAAAAATGAGTCAGAATTTTATTACCTGTGTGAGCTGGTCCTCTGCCCTGAATAATCCAAACAATGGAATAAAGCAGCCCTTTCAGGCTCATTGTGAAAACTTTTTGAGATTTTGTCTATATTTGAAGACACTGTTAATAGTTGCTGTACCTATTTAATTGGAAAGACTCAAAGAGGTCATCAACTCAGGTGACTTTTAAACGGAATTGAGGGAGTAGCTTAAATAATGACTGTTCATCCTCTAGAGTTAACTCAGTGAAAAAGTTCTGCTGGTTTTTGTGACTCGGAGATAAGCATGAAGCCAGATACTCATGTTATCTCACTACCAGATTACATGTTCCATCCCTGCCTGTTGTTAAAGATCCTATGGTTGCAGCCCAGCTTATGTGCCAGTGCCTGATGGACAGCTGGGGGCAGCAGTGGCTTGGTTGTAAGCTGGTTAAGCCTAAATGTTTCTCTTCTTTTCTTAAGCATGACGTTGGCACTAATGAAGCGAGCTGAATTGTTCAGAATTTTTCAATTTGCAAACTGGACTCTTATAAACTCAATCAACGCACACCCTTGCCAGCTTTGTTATACATGTACAGGGCTATACCCTACATTATTTCACGAAAAGGCCTTAGCAGAAATTTATAGGATGAGAAAATCTGTCAGTCTGTATTTCTACACAGTTCTTGGCTTCTGCAACAAGACTGTTAAGAGAGGTGGTTTTTTATCTACTGTGAGAAGAAGGGAAACCACCAAATATGTTTCACTTAATTGCATTATAAAACTAACACATCACGGTCACTGCCAACATAGGGTGGACATAATGCAGGAAAGCAGCAGTGGAAGTCTGTATATTCCATTTCAACCCCTGTGATCTTGCTTGTTTCCTGTAAGTTAACATATTGTAAAAAAAGGAAAAGCAAAATAAATGGTTATTTGGGGTGAGAGTAACCCATAGATTGTTCATGTGTTTGATCTTGTTTTTGAATGTTTGGACAAATTGCATAAAGGGAGGAGATTCCAGCAAAATTGTTAACATCCCCACCCCAAGGCCCTCAAACCATTTAAAATCCACTTATTACTGCTTTCGGAAGCTGAGCTGCAGGTAAATGAAATATGTCCCCTGCCCCTCCCCTGCACAAGTTGCAAAGTCAGAAAATAAGTGGGATTAATTTAGCTCTCTTGAGTGTGTACTTTGATGCAGTCTGTAAATTCATGGTTGCCCACTTTTTTCTCCTCAAGATCTTTGCCTCTTTCAGTGCATAATATAAACATTACACATCTCATGGGGAAGCAAAAAATGGAAAAAGAAATAACATTGCACAAGACTAATATCACCCATTCAGGTCATCAGTTGACTCGGAATCTGAAAATTCTCTGCACAGACCTCTGTACTTGAACTAATAGAGTAACAGGCTGGCATTTTGCCAGCCTCTGTCTGGACAAGCCCTAAAGGAAGATCAGAGACTCCTGTGGTTTTTAGCACCAAGTAAATACTGAACGTCCAGAACACTGAGTTACACTGAGGTGTCTTCTTCCTCCTTTGCAACTCAAAAGGTTGTGAAAGAGGAGATTAAGAACACAGAACAGGTAGACAAACCTTAGAGAATAGAATAATTTCGATTGGAAAAGACTCTTAAGATCACTGAGTCCAGCCATAAACCTAACGCTGCCAAGTCCACCTCTAAACCATGTCCCTAAGCACCACATCTACACATCTTTTAAATACCTCCAGGGATGGTGACTCAACCACTTCCCTGGGCAGCCTGTTCCAGTGCTTAACAACCCTTTCGGTGAAGAAATTTTTCCTAATATCCAATATAAACCTCCCCTGATGCAACTTGAGGCCATTTCCCCTCGTCCTATCGCTTGTTACTCGGGAAAAGAGACCAACACCCACCTGACTACAACCTCCTTTCAGGTAGTTGTAGAGAGCGATAAGGTCTCCCCTCAGCCTCCTTTTCTGCAGACTAAGCAACCCCAGTTTCCTCAGCTGCTCCTCACAAGTCCTGTTCTCTAGACCCTTCACCAGCTTCGTTGCTCTTCTTTGGACACACTCCAGCACCTCAACGTCTTTCTCAGAGTGAGGAGCGCAAAACTGAACACAGTATTCAAGGTGTGGTCTCACCAGTGCTGAGTACAGGGGCACGATCACTTCCCTAGTCCTGCTGGCCACACTATTTCTGATACAGGCCAGGATGCTATTGGCCTTCTTGGCCACCTGGGCACACTGCCGGCTCATGTTCAGCTGGCTGTTGACTAATAACCCCAGTCCTTTTCCGCTAGGCAGCTTTACAGTCGCTCTTCCCCAAGCTTGTAGCGTTGTATGGGGTTGCTGTGACCCATGAATGACTCTCCACAAAATTTCCCATTATATTCCAAACTTAAGCTTTCTAAAAAGAATGTTTGCCAGAGTTTTGCCAGAATTTCGAATCCTGGACAAAACAAAATAGCCAGCATCAGGGGAGAGACATATGGCTTGTAAAACTGAAGCTGTAATGATTTCACTTGGCAGACTTATAAGGCATGTTATAATGAGAAGTGATAATTGACCTTAAAATTACTAGATCTTCCTGAAATATCTGTCTCTGTGTGTGTATCTGTGTGTGTGTGTGTGTGTGTGTGTAGGAATAGTTTAAAATTTGTATAGTTCACTGAAAGAAACAAACATTTCAGATGCTTATGAGACTGTGATTTTAATCATCACAATGATGCTTAACTCATTTCTATAGAGCTATAATCCTCAAATGACAGATCAAGACCCCCAAGCAAGTCATGAGGCGTCAGGTGGTAGGAGACAGAAAGCAGCAGCAGCAGCAGTTTAATTTCCTGTAAGCTGTCCAGAGGCTCAGTTCCTTCAGGGTGGGAAAGTGAGAAAAGGCCATAGTGACTGACAGCAAGCATTTGTTAGCCAAGGATCTGCCTTTCATTACTGGCAATCGCTCAGTTTCTCCAAAGAAGGGAAGTAAACATAAACACTTGCTGCCAGTGATTATTCCCATTTTTCAAGACCCTGTTCTGGAGAAGCCAAGCTGCTACATGTGTATACCTTCACTAGGTTGTGCAAAGGATAGAGCTTGTAATGAGTTTGACCACTGATAGAATACGTACTCATTTACCTGTACTAATATCCAAATACTGCCCACATACTAGACAAATGAGAAAATCACATTGCTTTCAAGCTCCCAAATCACCTTAAACAAAACTTAAAAGACTTATGTCTGATGAAACTTTAAAAAATGGTTGTCATATATGTTGCTACATCTATTGACACACCAAGAGAATGAAATCAAAACTCAAAACATCTTCACGAGGCTTCCAAAAAACTCTAACAAAGACTGCAAATTTCATCTTCATTTCAAATTTACTTTAGAGCCTGAAGAACCTTGCACAGCTCTTCCAGGCATTTTCTCATGGCAGTAGGTGATGAAAGATAATTTTCCCAGCATTTCTCCAACTGAATTGCAGGCTTAGCAGCATTAAATTGTACATATTTTTGTCATGCTTAATGGGGTTTAGTCTTTAATCTTAAATTGTATGAAAGCCTCACTCTGAAAGTAAACCAGCAAGAATGCTGTTTGAGGAATGAATAAAGATTTTTACCCTTTGAAACACCGTACACAGTAACCTTTAATTTGTCATTTTGTGTTTTGTTGTACTGTCTCTTTTAATGGGTTCTACACTGACTGCACATTTATCACTTACATATTTCTCATGATAAGAAGTGCATTGCAGAATGCTAATAACAAAAGTGTTATTTCTTATTCTATGAGAGTGAAAAATTTTGAAGCCTTCAAAAATGGTATTATGTAAGAACTGCCTCATGGAGGTAGCAGGAATGACAAAAAAATGAAGTTGCTTTGCGATTTGCATTTAAAGCAGCACTGAAAATTTCTTCTTTCAGTTTTCTGACTTTGACATGCTCATTTTTTGAGGACAATTAAGTATTTCCTGTTACTTAAATTGCAGAAATACTTGCAGAAGAATGTTTTTCTTACCTTAGGTCTTATGCATCCACGTAATACCTCTGTCAAAGAATTTGCTATTTTGACTTCAATTTGTTTCATCTTATTCTCTAGAATATAAACTTCTCAGGCCAGTTAACTGACTTTTAAAATGAGGATCTTTTTAACAGTACAGGTGTATCCTATTTGTTTCCAAAGAAATGCTTCTTAAGTATGCATCTTGAATTATCATGTCACAGTCTAAAAAGAAGGATGCATTGCTTCTATGTTTTTAAATATTAAAAGAAGTGACCTTTTTCCAGTGACAATTTTGGAAAAAGTACAGAATTGTACTATATCTATGGTGCTTGGAGCTTGAATTTCAGCTTGAAGGTGAAATTAGGTGGTAAATTCTTCATAATTTGTGAGCTCGCTCACTTCAAAACTTTGAAGCAAATAATTCCTTATTCTCAGCTATGGTAGTCTTAAAATAACTCATCATTAATCTGCTACCACATGCTGAACTAGTGTTTTTAACAGAGGTCTAACTAAAAGTGTGAAATACAATATGGAAATTTAAACCAAAAGTCATAGTAACAGCAGGGTAATTGATTATAACTTGTACCCTCTGCAGGAGTTGTAAATTTGAATGAAGAATGAGGACTCTATATGACAGCACAGAAAACATGTTAACTATCCAAAAGGTATTGTCATTACTTTAGCAACATTAAGAAAGCAATACTTATATGCAATATAATCCAATATTTTACCAAAACCAAAACAGTGCCTACAGTTATCCAGCTGTGTAACTGGTCTTCTTATACTAAATGATAACAAAAAAAATTCCATCCAACTAAATACAGCCTGTGAGTTTCAACTACATTAAGAGCTAGATTATTTACTCAGGTGCATAAATATGTGTTTTGGTAAATAATATGAGCAGAAAGATGGTGACTTACATGTATGTCCTTAAGTCTTGTATTGATCTCATGGAAGGTAGTAAAAAACTTACTAAGCAATTCATGTTTATATAGCACATGCATAAAGGTTTGTAAGCCTGATTTTTAATGGTATTCTTCATCTAATGCAATGCTATGTGTGCAAACACAGCTTTCCACTTTCCAATTGCAATTTTTCCTAAGGTTGCACAGACTTACCTTGAAACTTAAATATATTGTTTCAGCATTGTAAGACATGTTCCTAAACACAGAGGTGGTTTAGGATGACTTTATTTACTTGACTGAACATGTACAGATCATCAATCACTTTCTCATAGTGGATACCAGAATACACACAGACAACTTCCTCTACCACAGCAGAGCTGTGTCTTGAGTGTCTGAGGTGTGACACTAATAGCTTTTTTATCTTTTGGTATGTTAGAAGAAAAAACAACATAAGAACAGAAGTAGATATAAAAACCCCTCTCTGCTTTCATCATTTTGGAATGGGAGGGAAACACGGCTGGCGTATCCAGAGAGAATTCCATTGAGTTTGGTTCGATGATACCAACTTGCTTTTACAGAGGACAAAACCAATCTGCTGTGTCAGCCTTTTTGACAGTGGATGGCATGCATGTTTGAGCTACTCAGAATGTCTTGCCTATGTCCACAGAGCTCTGATTTGTATCCAAATTAACTTCCTTTTTTTTTTTTTTTTTTATGTGTTTGTGGTTTAGTTGGCTTTTTTTAATATTAGTCACCTCCTGCTGGCTTGCCTTCCTCACAGCACATTATTGGTTAGCCACAGACCCCTAACCCCTTTCACTGGAGGTGCAGAGAGGCTGGGGAAAGAGGTCTAGTTACCTTTCTTGAGCTGTGTGCACATGTATTGAGGGGAGTTCAGGGAGATGCAGGTTATTATAATCATTATAATTAAATATTGTTGGAACTAGTGTTTTAAACAACCTGCAAAGTATAAAAATACTGCAACATTCTGTCAGAAAATAAGAGAAAACTTTTTCCTGCGACGGTGGTCAAACATTGGGAATGGTTGCCCAGAAATGCTGAGGAATTTACATCCATGGAGATATTGACACCCTGACTAGACATGGTCCATGGTGTAGCTCACCTTTCTTTGAGTGGTGACACTGAGCTAGGTGATCCCTAGAGGTCCCTTCCAACCTCAGCAATTCTAAGATTCAATGTTATATTTATTTTTTGGGGGGGAAAAACCCCAACATGATTTCGTGCATATTTTGGTTAGTTGTTGCTCTGGATGACTACTCCTAAATCTGAGAAAGAAGAGAAATCTGCTGCAGCACAAAAAAGGAGAGTGAGCAAGAAGCTGGGTGCTTGGGTGGTCTAAAAAAATGGCCTTGACCCTGAAAGAAAATATGCATTGGTAGCATTGAGGATGTTTCATGACAATAGAACCACAGCCTAAGAATATAACCAGCAGAGGGTATGCGTATTTGGTGAGAAAGAAGGGGAGAGTATGGATGGGACAGGAGTAATGGAAGCAGAGGAAACAGCTGAGTGTATTTGAATGTGTGATAAGAAATGCGTTACTATTTTTCCATACTAGTCTAGTATGGAAAGTATGGAAAATACTAGTGCATTAATCATTCCATGACAACTTATCTTGACTTTTATTCATGACGACTTAGAGACACCCTCCAGAGGTCTAGTGGAATCACTGAGGGGAAAAGCCTAGTATCTTCTAGACCAGGCTAGGAAGAGAAAAAAACAGAAGGAGCAGCAGAGACATCATATGACAAGGAGAAAAATGAGCTGTTAAAGATGATATTAACAATTGACAAATGAGACAATAAGAAAAAATGGTAGAAAGTAACAGTGTAGAGTTGCAAAGGGTCTAGGAAAAACAGTAAAGAGGCTTCTGCTTGGCATAGTGAAGCCGAGGAAACCAGGTGCATGACAAAAACAGTGACATAAAATGGACAGAGCAACACAGATGATTCTGTGATGGTGTAAGTGCTAGGGAGAGAAAAAAAGAAGTGAAGAAATTATGACTATAAAATTCTGGGACATTTAAGCTGCAGGCAGGAGATTTGGCTGACTGGAAAGAAATCAAAAGGCGTTTTAAGCAATATTAAGCAGTAAGATTTGAACAGACATCATAATAAATAAAGACATGAAAGCTTAAGATCTCTTATTTTCGTTCCTCATACAGCTCTAACCTTGAATAGTTTTGGAGAGAAGCAATTTAACAAAGATATGTAATAATACAGTTACAGCTTGTATTTAGGTCACAAAAAGAGGCAAGTTTTAGATAAACATATCTAAACCAGCCCATAGTATTGTGTCTTACAGACCCTTTGAAAAACCAAGCCCAGAGGTATAGTCTTTTCACAGAATCACAGAACCACAGAATGGTAGGGGTTGGAAGGGACCTCTGAAGATCATCTTGTCCAACCCCCCTGCTTGAGCATGTACACCTAGAGCAGGGTGCACAGGACTGCATCCAGGTGGGTTTTGAATATTTCCGGAGAAGGAGACTCCACAACCTCTCTGGGAAGCCTCTTCCAGTGCTCTGTCACCCTCACAGTAGAGAAGTTTTTTCTCATGCTCAGCTGGAACTTCCTGTGTTCTAATTTGTGCCCATTGTCCCTTGTCCTGTCATTGGGCACCACTAAGAGTCTGGTCCCATCCTCTTGACACCCACCCTTCAGATACTTGTAAGCAGTAACAAGGTCCCCCCTCATCCTTCTCTCCTCTAGGCTGAACAGACACAGGTCTCTCAGCCTTTCCTCATAA
>WAAD01007704.1:7464-36244 GCA_013389945.1 Fregata magnificens
GACTCTGATTTTTCTCCCCACCAGAGTTTTCCCCTAGCACAAGTAGCCAGGACTTTTCAGACTTTCCAGTCTCTTGGAATGTTTTTGTTCTTGACATCACGTAGAAACTCTAGGGAACGACAAAGGATTAAAGCTGACTGGAAAATGGAATTTTCTTCCCTGAAAAAATATTTATTACTTGGGTCACATGGGGAGCTTTCCAGAAACAAATTGTGCTTCTGAAAAGCAGGAACAAACCTCTCCTGAAAGGAAATATTCACAGGATTTCCGTTGTTTGAGAATTAACAGGTCATTTGCCAGTGTGTTCTGTCTGTCTGAATCTGCACACTCTCTACCTGAAGCTCCAGGGAGCAGATGCCTGAGGAGCCAGGAGAGCCAGACTGATGAGAAATATTAGGCTGTATCAGCTCATGGTTGATCATCTAATGGGATCCAGCCCCAAACTTTCCAGCATGTGCAAAAATACGAAGACAAGGTCTCTGCTTGCACCATTGGTTTACCACAGAAACAACTTTTTTTCTCATTTGAAGTACATTTTTAACTACATTAGTTTCAAATGTGCTTCCTGAGGAAGAAAGTATCATTTAAAAATTAGGCTGTTGTGGGCTAACAAGAAACTTGCTAATGCAGGTTTATACAGCTACACATGTTACTGCTGATAAAACTAAGAAGCCTTTCAAATGCCCATAGGATGAGCTTGGAGTGAATATGGAGGAGAACAGTCCTTTTCTGACATAAAATTTTGTTTCTGTCCAGAGGTTCTGGATCATCTATGCTACTACAAGACAAGAAAAGACCAACAGCTACCTGCATGTACGGCAGATTTGATGCTTGTCTATGTTAATTCTTTGTTTTATGCACATGAATTATCCATCCATCGGGTGACCAAGACAACAGGGACCTGAACAATGAGCAGGGACCATACGTGTTTATATCTATGTCAGTGATTTTCTGTGACTGGAGTGTCTGATGCAGTGGGACAAGACAGTTATTTCCCATCATCCTTTTAGGTGGTTTTGTATGTAAATGAATACATGGATCTACACACATGCATTTAACTGCATTCACATACATATCTGTGTGCATATTCATATATCTTTGCGCATATGTAAGTATTCATTGTATAAAAGCTTGTGAGAGGTCAAGATGCTCAATTATCTCATTCTCCACATGCTAGAGTCACACTGTGAAAGCAATCATTTAAAAAAAAAAAAAAAAAAAAAAAATAATANAAAAAAAAAAAAAGTAGGGGAAACAGCATGAAGCAATCCCTGCTCTCTCTCCTTCATTTCACAGCTGGCATTCTCAAAGCCTGTTACCCAGCTCCTGCAGCTCTCTGCATGACCATGGGGAGCTGGAAGGAAACACAAGACATGCAGTATTTCAGCAACCCATATGGGTTAGGGAATATGAGGAAAGATGCTGTATCCACAAGAATTTGTTGCTCATGATATTAGAGTGAGCTGTGTACCCATACTCTCACAGGATACATGCTTGTATTAGCAGGGCTGTTGCCGAATAGTTCATAGATTATGGTTAGAAACAGCAAATTACCTCACTCCCTGCTTGCAGGCTGGAAGGAAGATTCATCCTCGCTCTTAACCTGCCTACTGGCTCCATGCAAATCCCTTTTCATTTGGGCTTTGTGAATGGGAGTAGTGTTGGGCACTATAAGCTCCTGCTCTGATGTCTTCCTGCACAAACCATGTGAAATCAGGCAACCTCAAAAATATTAAGTCTATTATGAAGCTTATGTATCAGTTTTTCATAAGCCACTGAACTGGATAAAGCAACTGACTGTTCTGTGGAAGGCTGAGTTTCACCCTTCCAGTGATAATATGATTTTTTTTTTTTCAGCTATCAAGTAATTTTCCAATTTGGTGTTTGGGCTTTAAGCACAGTTTTTCCAATGTACCATCTAACATACACAGGACAAGAGAGATTTCTCTATTTGGTCCCCTTGAGATGATCTCCATTTTTATATTTTTTTTTCCACAGAATCCAGACTATGTACTATAAATGCTGAAAAATGTCATTTTTCACCTCTGCTGCATGTTAAAATGCCCAGTGCAATATTCACAGAGGTGCTTCATTTATGTATCTATGCCAATTTTCCTCTGTCATCTTCCTCTTCATGTTGAAATGCAAAAAGCTTAATTCATTAAGGCCTGTAAGGGTCTTTAATTGTGCTGGCTGGCACAAATTATAGAAATGTAGCGAGTTTATCTCCTGTAAAATGTGGAAAGGTGGAGTTCGGATGAAAAAATATTCATTGGGTTTTAGCACATGGACATGTTGCATAATTCCATTCCTGCTCACAAAGAATAATGAGAAAAACTACTGGCACTATCTTACTCCAATTAGTTTTTCCCTTTGCCTTGGCTTCCCTGGGGCTAATACAACTCTATCTATTCTAAAGATAAACTGTGGCATTCAGTTCTCAATGTATTCAGGTGGACCGTAAGCCAATATTCCCTTTGAATTATTATATGATGAATAAGCAGGGCTTTTCTGTTGATAAAAGCTTGAACTGACAGATCGCAGCTCCATCTATAGTCTCCAGCCCAGGGTGGCTGTGACTCCCAGGAGCTGGCAGGACATGTGTCAGTGAAGGATCACTATAAGTGATCACTATACAGATTTTAGTGTATTGAAAAGGCAGGTTTGAAGGACTGAGGTGCTTACTGCATCCCACTGTTTGAGCTGCCCCAGTGGTAGGGTATACTTGAAAGGCGTTTGCACTGAGCTCCTCTTGAGAACTGCAACTCAGTTATGCCAAGCTGAAATAAGTATTATTTATATCACCATTCCAAGCTGTACACAATGGCAGCTCAGGAGCAGCTTCATGGCCTTATTATATGACGCACAGATAAGACAGCTTCAGACATTTCAGTTTAATGAGTTAATATCCTTATATTATTCTTCTAAGCATCCATTGCTGACCACTGTCTGAGACAAGATACAGCTAGAAAAATTGTCTGACCCAGTATGGCATCTCTTACACTCTGATCTCCTGAAAAGTTGCTCTGAAATCCTCCAGCAGATTTGCATGAAAATGGAACAGCAGAATCTGATGCCAATTTTGTCTATTTACAATTGTTTAATTTTTGGATGCTCTAACAACCAAACTATTGTATTAGCCTTTTAACGCTGAAATGCTTTGAAAACTTTATTTAATATGTCCTGTCCAATAGGGATGTTAAAACCAGACAATGGAAGCCTGATTCAAGTAATGAAATTGTGTTCTAAAAATAAAAATAAAGAAATAAATCAATAAAAAGGAAAAGTATTACATTTGTCTGATTATTTCCTTCCAGACAACAGCAGAGAAGAAGAGCAATTTCAAAGCCAAAGTGGGTTGCTCAGGCTTGATGCTGCTGTTATTTTTTAACCTGCTGCTACTAGAATTTTCTTTCTCTAGGAGTATGTCGGACCTTTCCAGAGTATTCCCCATTGGCAATGCTGAAGTCAAATCACTGACTTCAAAGAAGCAAACTAAGACTAATGCTACTATTTTTGAAGCAACTACTAGCTCATTCTAAATAAGTGGTAAAATATAGTATGGTAATAGTCCATATCTTTTTGAGCTGTAAAAGTATTACTACAGAGGTTTTGACTATTGCTACAGAGAGTAAAATCTTTGCCCTGCTCTAGTAAAGGGCACTTTGCTATTAGCTTCTTTGAGGGCAGGCTTTGCTATCAATTTACTATCGCTTTTGCAGAACTCTCCAAGGGAGGTTTGCAATTAAAGTTAAAACAGAAAACTCTTTCAAAAGCAACTGTGTCATGGGCTCCTTGTTTCAGTGCTTTTCTTCTGAGCATTGGGGTTTTTTTTGGGGGGATGGGTAAAGAAAAGGAGGGAAAGCCTCCTGGCTCACAAAAAGATTGCTTCCAAACTGAATGCCCATAGGAATGGGAGTAGGCAAGATGATCAGGCCCAGTCAGGATGGGTTTATGAAAGGCAGTGGATGTTGTCTACCTATAGTAAAGCCTTTGACACAGTTTCCCACAGCATTCTCATGGAAAAACTGGCTGGTCATGGCTTGGATGGGTGTACTCTTCACTGAGTAGGAAACTGGCTGGATGGCCGGGGCCAAAGAGTTGTGGTGAACGGAGTTAAATCCATCTGGCAGCTGGTCACAAGTCGTGTTCCCCAGGGCTCAGTATTGGGGCCAGTTCTGTTTAATATCCTTATCAATGGTCTGGACGAGGGGATCAAGTGCACCCTCAGCAAGTTTGCAGATGACACCAAGCTGGGCGGGAGTGCTGATTTGCTTGAGGGTAGGAAGGTTCTACAGAGGGTTCTGGATAGGCTGGATCAATGGGCCGAGGCCAACTGTATGAGGTTCAACAAGGCCAAGTGCTGGGTCCTGCACTTGGGTCACAACAACCCCATGCAACGCTACAGGCTTGGGGAAGAGTGGCTGGAAAGCTGCCTNTGAGGTGTCTAGAGAACAAGTCTTCTGAGGAGCGGCTGAGGGAATTGGGGCTGTTTAGCTTGGAGAAAAGGAGGCTGAGGGGAGACCTTATTGCTCTCTACAACCACCTGAAAGGAGGTTGTAGCAAGGTGAGTCTCTTCTCCCAAGTAACAAGCAACAGGACAAGAGGAAACGGCCCCAGGTTGTGCCAGGAGAGGTTTAGATTGGATATTGGGCAAAATTTCTTCACCGCAAGGGTTGTCAAGCACTGGAACAGGCTGCCCAGAGAGGTGGTTGAGTCACCATCCCTGGAAGTATTTCAAAGACATGTAGATGTGGTGCATAGGGACATGGTTTAGTAGTGGACTTGGCAGTGTTAGATTAGTGGTTGGACTTGATAATCTTAGAGGTCTTTTCCAACCTCAATTATTCTATTATACTTGCCTGTTCAGTGACCCCAGTAACATCTACTCTCTTAAAATTACAAGATATTTAATGATCAGGATAGCATCTGTTCTGAGCTTATACTACAACTAAGAATTTGACATTTTAGTAATGTAATGTCAGGATTTTCAATAGGGGTAAATCTGAAAAAAACATGGTACGTCCTGTATCAGACTTCCTGCTATACCCAAATCCTCCATGTATCACAGGCACTGAGAATATGAAAAATCCCAGAAGTGATGGACTTGCCATGCACATATGGATCATCTATATGTATACAGATGTGCATAGTATCCCTTTTTCCTGATATTTAATTTTTCAGGCCATGGAATAATCTGAACATTTCTCCTACTGACCTCATGTATTCTTTACATTTAGAGGAAAGAAGAAATGTGAATAGCAGTAGCACCATTTATCTCTGTTGCACTACCAATTTCCAAATAGTGGCATGGCTCTATTTGAACCCTAACAGGATCACATCATAGATAAGTCAGGGACTGCTTCCAGCACCCATTGCAAGAGAATGGAGGAGATCCCATTTACCTCCACTGCAGGATCAGGATAGATGACTCTTGAAACTGAGGCTAACTAAAACTATAAATCTGTTCAGAGGATAAATCTCAGAGGGAGATACAAAGCAGTGTAGATTAGTCACAGGAGATCAGAACACTTTGTTTAAGGTTACTTTATTGAACTGGTAAATAAAAGCTGTTATCTGATGGTCTTACAAGCAGTATATGTGAAACCAATCGGTTTCCTCACACTGAACAGTCTCATAAACATTTATAGCCAACAAACCATGGCTTCGGTGAACAAGACTGTGCAGCTCTCACCATGAGAGATGATCTTTTCTGGAAAACACCTGTGATGTAGAGAGATTTTGTTGCTCATACCATACCCAACCTTCAGACAAATGCCACTGGCAGATGCTTTATTCCACACAATGATCCCTCTATTCATTAAACACTTCTCTAAAGGTGTTTCACGAGAAGAAAAAGTGATGGGGTCTGGTCAGCATTTCATGTGCCTCCTCTACCCTCGCAGTAGCTTCAGCTCTCTTCCTCATCTTCAAGTTTCCTTCACCACAGCAATCCCAAATTTTCCTTTGTCCATGCACACTTCTCTCAGCCTGCCAGTTGAGCAAGCCACAGCCTGTTTTCTGACCCGATCAGAGCAGTGCACGTGCTGACTGGCAGGCACACACCTTACATGGGATGACTGGCCAGCCTCTGCTGTCAAGCGGCGTGGAAGGTACCTGAACTTTAAATACAACTTCTATCCTCTACACAGTTACCTATAGTCATAAACCTTGCAGGAGCTTAATAACCTTGAGACCTTCACCTCTCTGAGAACTTTGATGGAAATTAGCCAAATGTTTTAAAAATTGTTAGAGGAGACTGACAATGAGTCACCACAAGCCTAATTCGTACAGTATTACAAAGTAATAGTAATACAAAAGTATCACAGAGAACTAAAACCCCTCAGCCCTTTGGGAGGCTGCTCCTAGCTACTCTTGACTGCATCCTTCACATATCGATCCTGCCTTATGCCATTAACATGGGCCCTCCCAACCCAGGAGTTTGAAACTCCAGGCATGTGAGTGTGAGTTCTCCAAGACAGCTCTGAATGAATTTCCATAAATATTATAATACAAAAGAGTTTGTAAAAACATGATTCTGGGATCTGCCATGTGCATTATTAGGCTTTGATGTGATATGGGCTGTAAAGCCATACAGGACATGAAACTAGCCTGCCTTTTTCCCACATCACACTGTCATGTATTTTTTCTTTGGATTCTTTGTGTTATAAGAGATGACAGCAGAGTGCCTCTTCTGAGGATCTTGTACTTTCATCCAAAGTAGAACATATTCTGGGTAGGCTGTGAAGTGTGGGAGACTGGCAGGCAGCTTTGTGAAACTTCCCTTAACAACAATGAGACAGAAAGAGTTTTTCTAGGTATTTAACTGTGTATCAATTAAATTGATATTAATGAATATTTATTGCAGTCATTTATAGTAACAAGTTCCCTGAGATTTGTTAGATATTTATATATATTAATAATGGGTTTTTTTATGTTTGTTATATGGATATATATAACAAATCTGAGAATACAGAGATAATGGATCAGATAACAATCTGTTTTGAAAGAAAATCAAATACACAAATATCCTAAATAAATTGGATATTAACCTAATACAACACATATTAACACAGTTAATCAACAAGCAAACTAGTTGCTAATTCCTGAGTTCTTCTAGTCTGCGACAAAGTCACAGGAACAACAGCAACTTTTGGATCTGTTATTCCCCATGTTCATATAGCAGACTCTTCCAGGATATACACAAAGCTGCCTTTGAGACCCTGGAAATCTGAAAAGAATTGCAGCCTGAATGCCTTCAACACACCAGGAATAAATGGGGTCTTCCTCTCCCCTACCTCCAGCTGCCCTAAACTTAGTCAGACTTAACTAGGATTCTTCTGCACGAGCTGAAGAAAAATAGGCACTTCAGGTGGAAACTTTTTGCCTGTATTCAATAGTTGCCTTAAGATGAATGAATCACTATTTGGAGATGCCTCTCTCTTCACTGACTCTAGAGGAAAAGAGTTGTTCAGGCTAAAGGACTAAGTGTCAGATTCCTAAAGATGGGTGAAATTAATCCCTCCCTCAGAGACAAACTTTCCACTCTGTCTGTGCTCACCTTGACTTAGATTTATGCTGGTGGCTTTAAGGTGTCTCAGTCATCCTAAGCTAAAGTTTGATCCAGTACTAGGTGCAAGCTAGGCATTCAAGAATATGTTTGAGTTGATAATGAGTTCCCACAGGAGTGTTCCAGCGTAAGTGAAGGTGCAGAGAAATTGCACATATCTCCCCATGCCAAGGGGTGGAAGGGAGATCATTCAGAGAGACCACAAATGTAATTTTCAGGTAGTTGTTATTTTCCAGCAGACATAATAGGTAATATGAGATCTTTTGTTTTTGCATAAGTTAAATGTCCATTTTTACACCATTTTTTATTTTAAATGATTGTTATTATGAACAAAAATGCAAAACAGAAAAATAGCCTTTCACATCATCTCTCCGTGCCCCTCAGTATCCTGTGGTATTGATGGAGAGCAGAGAAATGTTCTGCACCAAAGATCTGTCATTCTTATCAAATTTTCTTGCAAGGCTGGAGGGCAGCAGAGCAGTGGGTAGATATAATGACCTTCCATATCACTTTTTCTTCTCTCTGGGCACTAAATTTATCTCCTTTAGCTTGGCATGTCAAGCTCCAGAACTAGGCTAGAAAGAGTAGGTGAGAGCAATAAGACTTAGGGCACCTGATGTGGCTGCCTACAGAAACTGTGATGAAACAGTTCTAACCAAGGAATATTTGGACACCACAGAATAAAATCCTGTTTATATTGAGGAGCATATAATCTGGTATTTTGAAAAATACTTTTGTATTTAATGCAGGGCTGCCCACATGTCGATGAAGTGCTATAGACTGCACAAATGCAATGATGTTAAATCACAGTACCTTCTTATTATCAAATCCACGTCCATAAGGTAATTTCTATCAAGTGGCTTCATTTAGCCATGAAGAACTCACTGCCGTGACCAACATCAATTTTAGGCTCTACGTTCAGATTATTTGCCAGTGCCAGCTCCATGGCATGGAGGTCTCCCACCTTCATTTCTCTCCTGTTGCTGGTGCTTAAAAGTTGTCATTCTGCCAAAGGGCAGACCCAAGGCCAGGGGGTTGTGCACACTGCAGGGCATGGACAGAGGATTCTCAGCCCCCTAAAACCTTTCTGCTTCCCTACTGAACCCTTATGATTGCTTTCCTTACTACTTTCACCATTTGCTAGTCACATTTTTGATCTGAATTGTCTGACATAAAGATTGAGCCTTTGTATAACCTACCCTTTACCTTCTGTGTGAATTGACTGTATAGCACCTAGACATTTTGTTTACAATCCCTGCCAGCAAGGTCCACGGTTCCCTGGCATGTAAACAATACATAGTAGCCTCAAAAATTGCTGCTGAAATGACAAGTAGAGCAGGTTCCATCCTATTATCTTCACTCAGCCTTCATCAATCAAAAACTTTCCCTGAGTAACTCCCAGAAGTAATTGCAATGGTTTTTCTGTGCTGAGCTGGAAGCCAGCAAAGCTTCCTAACCATTGCTGGCTAGGAAATATGATAAACCTTTTTATCAAGGGATAAACATGTTCCTCTCCTGTAGCAGAGTCTGGTTTTCCTTTAGTTTTAGATGGTGTAAATCAAAGTGCTTCCACTAAAACTGAAAATTAAAGCCAATGTGTGAGTGAATACCTGTTCTGAAGTTTTTATTCTCTGTCAGGCAAGAATACGGTACTGCTAAGACAAGGTTATAATTCAAGATGTTTAGAGAAGCTGTAACAAATACCAATAGCTAACTGAAAAATGTTTAAATGAGTGTATTGGATACTGATGTCCAGATCATAATCTTTGGCCACATTATTCCCAGAGAGTATGCAAAAGGCATTTACACACCTTTGTAACTACGGGAAGGGTGTCTTGTCCCTGTGATCTCCCACTGCAGATAATGATAGTTCAAAGAACAGGTTTTTTATAGATTTAGAGCTTAATGATTTCTGGTCAAATCGTTTTGATTGGAGCTTGTTCCTCCCACCTAAGAATTTTCCACAAAAAAACCTTGTATTAGAGGGAAGTTTTATTATAATTTCTTGAAATGTGTCTAAGAGGTCTGAGGAAATAACTGTATAGTTTACTGGGAGGAATCCAGCCTATGTTTTCACTGCAAGCCATGAGACAGCAATTCCCTGCTACCATTTTTTACAGCCAAGACCTCAGTTTGCCAGGCAAAAATGCTCTTTACCCAGGTTAGACCCTAAACTCTCTGCATGGCTCAATTGAGCTGCAAACCAGGAAAGAGGCAGATACATGGAGCTAATAATTTCTCCGATAGTTCCTCACTCTTAAAATTGCTTTGATTAATTAAAACTCCCTCAAGTGTACATGGAAATGCCAATGCACACAGTGTGAGTGAGATGGGCAGCATTGCGGCGGTTATTGAAAGGTGGAGCATGAAATGTTCCTAATGCAGGACCAGCATTCAGCCAGGGGGGTCTGACACCTCCTGGACTTGCTCCCCCCATCACCTTCAGGCTCTGGAGCTCAGCAGGCAAATACTTTGCAGATCTGTTAGGATCACAGAACCACTCTAAATTTGTATCTGATCTCTGGAAAGATATTCCAGAATTTTGGTCTATTCTCATTTCTGAAGGGATGGAGAACAAAACTGGATCCCTCGTTCATACGCCTGCCTATAAATTTCTGGGGCTGTAGCAAAAGGAGTGTGAAGATGTCATGGCAAGCAAAGGCAGATGCATCAGGCTGAGGGTCACTAGGGTGATATGGAGCCAGTATTCCTCTCTGCACCGTCAATTCCCTCAGACAACATGAAATTACTTCTCCCAGAGTAGATTAGATCATCTGTCCTCTCTCTTTGGCCTCTCCTGAACATTTGTATTTGCACTCCCTGTGGACACACAAGTCAAAATAGACCATCACAAGTTTGCAAGTTAGATAGTAGGAAGATTGTCACACATCTGTGCTAAATGCACTAAGAACAGAACTGACAAGACACCTGTTTGAAATTATTATCTGTAAGCCAAGCAAGAGATTTCAGTATACTTCTGGGTGAAGACTTAAGGGCAGAATATCAGACTAGAGGGAAACTAACAATTTTGGAGGATTGTGTTTCTAATCTGATTCTGGGGAATTATGGTTTGACATTGCTTTGTCTTTTTATCCTCGCAAAGGCCTTTTTCCCCCTGTCACACTGAGGTCTTTCTACTATTCACATTAGCAGCTTTACATGAGCCTTCGTAATTGTTTCTTATAAAATACGTTGATTTCTATCATCCTGTTTAATGATGTGCTACATTGTTTATAAGATAATGCAACGAACCCACTTTGAACTCATTCTATTATCCCATAAGTAACGCAATAAACTGCTTAACAGGGCAATCAGATCAAGTGATTTCAGGTTAATGTTATTAGACAGTGTTCAAGAACATGCAACTTTTGTTTTGAGGATTGACTTACCCTCTTAAACATTGGAAAATGTACTTTGCTAATGTTTTTGTTTCTATTCCCTACAGTACCAATCACATTATTCATTGCTGAGGACCAGAAATATTATAGTAGCTTTCCAAACAGAGGAGAGTTAGTGTAGCCTCTAGTAACTTATGACAAAGCAATGGATTTAATAACCTTGGAGAACTCCCCAGGGTATTATGCAGCAGTGTTCAAAGCTTAGAAAAAAGACATTTCATGATATATAGACAGTAGAAAATCAAATACATGGAAGAAACATAAAGGTTAAATACATTATGCTGTTGAAAAAAATCAGGCTGCTCAACCTACATATCATACCTGATTTGAATTTTTGAAAGGGATCTTAATGAATATTTTTAGACAGCACCACTTTTTTCCTTATACCTTTTTTTTGGCCCACCCAAAAATGTAATTCAAATACTCTACACCACGCAGAATTTCATTAGGAACAGTTCCAGTGAAATTAAATGTCTATTGTGCATCTTGAGTCTGCTCTAATGATTACTGCTCCACTGAGTATGTAATTTAAAGTCTCTTGTTAATGGATGAGGTGCTGAACACCAACAGCTAGCTCTTCCAAACTTCACAGTTGAAGAGCTAGCTTGCTTACAGCCGGAGAAATCTACTTCTAATTAGACTTCTGTGGAACAATACTGACATCTAACAGCTGCTGGAATAATCCTAGTTGAATATTACTCGATCATTTTGAAAGGGGTCTATTAGCTGATATTTCTCTTTCTTAAGGTTGTCAGTAAGAGTTATGTATTCCAAACTTAAAAGCAACTGTGTACTTCTTACTGGGATTCAGATTTTCAAAAGATGGCTTAAAAAGACCCTGATAAGCAAACAGGTGAAAGAAATAATGGTTAAATCCGTTATGCTGTTAAAACAAACAACCTTGCAGCTCTTTCGAATTGAAAGAAATAAAAAACAAATGCTGAGAGAAGAATAAATATTGGAATTGCTCATTTTGCAACATTTCATAATTAAATATGGATATATTTATTTTTGTAGTAGGTAAAATATTATCTCAAAGGAGGTGTTTTGCTGTACCCAAAAAACTACATTTATACGTTTAGAATTTGGTTCACCATTAAACATTAAACCAGTTGCTTGTTGAACTCTAACGATAAGGCCAATTTTTTTAAAGAAATCTTCTCCTCCCTATATAGAGGGCCGTGGCTTCACAGAATGACAAAATCACAGAATCACTGAATGGTTGAGGTTGGAAGAGACCTCTGGAGTTCATCTCATCCCATCCCCCTGCTCAAGCAGGGCCACGTAGAGACAGGTTGCCCAGGGCCATGTCCAGACAGCTTCTGAATAACTCCAAGGATGGAGAGACTCCACAACCTCCCTGGGCAACTTGTGCCAGTGCTCAGTCACCCTCACAGTAAAGAAGTGTTTCCTGACATTCAGAGGGAACCTCCTGTGTTTCAGTTTGTGCCCATTGCCTCTGGTCCTGTCACTGGGCACCACCAAAAAGAGTCAGACTCTGTTTTCTTTGCACCCTCCCTTGAGGTATTTATAGATATCAGTAAGATCCCCCTGAGCTTTCTCTTCTCCAGGCTAAACAGTCCCAGCTGTCTCAGCCTTTCCTCATAGGAGAGATGCTCCAGTCCCTCAGTCATCCTGGTGGCCCTTTGTTGGACTCTCTCCAGTAAGTCCATGTCTGTCTTGTACTGGGGAATCCGGAACTGGACACAGCACTCCAGGTGTGGCAGCCTCACCAGTGCTGAGTAGAGGTGAAGGCTCACCTTCCTTGATTTGCTGGCAATATGGCCTAATGCAGTCTTGGATACCATTAGTCTTCTTTGCGGCAAGGGCCCGTTGCTGCCTCCTCTTCAACTCGGTGTCCACCAGGACCCGTGGGTCATTTTCTGGCAAGCTGCTTTTCAGCTGGGTGGCCCCCAGCATATTCTGGTGCCTGGAGTTGTTCCTCCCCAGGTGCAGGACTTTGAACTTCTCCTTGTTGAACTTCAGGAGGTTCCTGTCAGATCATTTATCCAGCCTGTCAAGGTCCCTCTGGATGGCAGCACAACCGTCTGGTGTATCTGCCACTCCTCTCAGTTTTTTGTCATCAGCAAACTTGCTGAGGATACAGTCTGACCCATCATCCAGATCATTAATGAAGATGTTAAATGGGACTGGACACAGTATTGAACCCTGGGGTACACCACTAGTTATGGGCCTCCAGCCAGCCTTTCTGCCACTGATCACCACCCTCTGGGCCTGGCCATTCAGCCAGTTTTCAATCCACCTCACTGTCTGCTCAACCAGCCCATATATGAACACCTTGTCTATGAGGATCTTATGGAAGACAGTATCAAAGGCCTTACTGAAGTCCAGGTAGAGAACATCCACTGCCCTCCCCTCATCTACCAAGCCAGTCATTTTATTGTACATGTTTACCAAGTTGGTGAAGCACGACTTCCCCTTGGTGAATCCATGCTGACTATTCCTGATGATTTTCTTGTCCTTCATGTGCTTGGAAATGGTTTTTCAGCCATCATCTTCCCAGGGACTGAGGTGACACTGACCAGCCTATAGTTCTCTGGGTCTTACTTCTTGCCCTTCCTGAAGATACGAGTGACATCTGCTTTCCAGGCACTTCTCCCAGTCATCATTATTGATCAAAGACTATTGAGAGTGGCCTTGCAATGACATCTGCCAGCTCCCTCAGCACTCTTGGGTGCATCCTATCAGGGCCCATGAACTTATGTATGTCCAAGTCGCTTAAGTATTCCCTGACCTGGTTCTTTTCCACTGAGCATTTTCCTTGCTCCAGCCTTTCCCTCTGGCCTTTGGGACGTGGGATTCCTGAAGTCCGGTCTTGCTAGTAAAGACTGAGGCAAAGAAGGTATTCAGCCTCTTCCATGTCCTGTGTAGCCAGGTCCCCCCTCTTGTTGAGCAATGGGCCCACATTTTCCCTAGTCTTCCTTTTGTCAGCTATGTACATATAGAAGCTCTTCTTGTTGTCTTTGACATCCCTGGCTAGATTTAATTCCAGATGGGCTTTAGCTTTTCTAAGTTTGTCGCTGGATGCTCAGACAATGTTTCTGTATTCCTTCCAGGTTACGTGTCCTTGCTTCCACCCTCTGTATGTTTCCACAACTTCATGTTGAGCTCTTTTGAAATTCCATCCCATAATCTTCTAAAAAAGTGACCTGGTTTTTCAGCAGTGCTGAGCACTCACCTCCTTCTACTGACACACTTGGGAAATGAGGGCGATGCAGCACTTTTGAGTAAAACTAAAACCATTGTTTAGTCACTATAGAGGAATTTAGGAACTCAAATTTTTCTTCTCTGATTTTTTTTACATAATCTTAAAGCTGAATTTCATTAAGTCCCAATGACCACTTTTTCCACATCAGCTAAACCCTCACTGCTTTTGAGCACTAGCACAACCGTAGCTGCTTGAACTATTTGTCTCAGTCTGTATTTATTGTGGTTTCTACTTTTAGTTCAGTATGCGAATTGTTTGTAAAAAATGCCTCCCTTCCAAGTGTCTGATCACTTCTTCATATATCTTTGCTATATGGTTCACATAAATACCTTTCAACCTGCTGCATGGGTATTTCATGAACAGCAAGAATACATCACATTTATACACATTTTTAACAAGTTCAAAGCACTGAACAGACATTAATTAAGTTGGACAGAGTTTTCAAAAATGTCTAAAGGATTTAAATCCCGGGCTCGCTCTGAAATCAACTGGAGTAAGCAGTTAAACTCCTTGTGGGAATGTGGAAATCTCATCTGCAATCGTAACAAGGCCTCAGTAACTAGCACTCTCCCTTTTAGATTACAAACTGCTTGAAATACATGGTTAAGTAAATGCCCCAAGATCACATATTCAGTAAGCGGCACTGTTAGCAGTTGAGCTTGAAAGGCTTCTCTCCAGCTGTAAGCATGAGAGCCAGGTTACATGTGCTGCTTGAGCAGGTGATCTCATGCCCATTAAAAGAGGGAGGAAAGGTATTTGCCAAGGCTGAGGTGAACCTTACTTGGATGGTCTCAACTGCTTCTCTCTCCAGAAGAAGATGAAGGAGAGGCACTGCATGTGAAAATTCTAGACCTTATTTCAGAAAAAGACGTCTCATACAAACAGTGACTGAAATAAAAAGAAAACTGAGGTTAGACAAATAGGTTAAAAATTCAACACAAAGCAAAGCTTGTCAGGTTCACATAGCAACTAAGTGTATTTTTCATTTGCTTTTGTTTAGCATTGTTGCTGAACAACCTGAAAAACATTTTTTGACTCAGCTGTACATAGTATTTCCCCACCCCAATTTTTCATTTCACCAAACCTGAAAAACATTATTTCACTCTGTTTTATTTGACATTAAACTGAGCTACTTCAGTAGGGATGACTTTATTATTAAAGATTGTTTAAAAATTACAGCTCCTTTGTAGTATAGGGACTACATGCTAGTGAGTCAAATCTAAGTTACTTTTTCCTCCATCTTTTTTTCTTTTTTGAGTTGTCTGTCTCTAGCATAATTAACTAGCTAGTTCTAAAATGTAATTTATATCACTCAAATGGGTCTGAATTACATTGTACTTAGAGAGGCAGAATGAAATGGGAAATGCAAATTTGAGTTCATGTAAGTTTTTTAAAAGTGAACACTAATCCTTCAGGGACTCTGGATTTGACAAAAAAAAAATTATATGAATGATGTATGCTCAGAAAAAGCAATGCTGACATGGAACCCAATCATGATAGGTATCGAGTGTGTGAACAGCGTGAGCCTGATTTTTATTTATTCTCTCACTCCACTTCACACAGGGATGGAGGAAAAACTGGAGAGGGTGACTCCTGGAGGCGTTCAAAAAAGGTATAGACGTGGCACTCCACGGCCTAGTTTAGGAGTCATGGTGGTGTTAGTTGACGGTTGGACTTGATGATCTTAGAGGTCTTTTCCAACCTTAATGGTTCTATGACTCTATGATTCTATGACTCTAAACCACCTTTTTGCTCCTTACGTTTCAGGCCTACATAATGACAGATTCACATGAAAGCAGCATCTTTCCAGCTATAATTTCCATGACATCTTTTCTGATTCTTCACTGCCTCTTACTGAATCTCTGATCTTGGGGCATTTACTTAACTGTGCATTCCATGCACCAAGGTTAGTTATACAGGGACCTCACATGGCCATGATCTGGGTCAGCCTCCCACATTGGAATCTCATCCTCTGGACATGTCTCATGAGATATGCATGACAGAGACCTTCTACATCCAGAGCTTGGCACCCAGGGTTTACCACTCCGTTTTAAGACTCTTATAAAAATGACCTCTGTGCAGTTAAAGGTGAGGTTCAACCACACTAATGTCATTATAAACAGAAGGTAATGACTGCAAGTTATGTTAGATCAGTGTTTCCAGAAGCTGCTACAGCCAATAAACAAGGCACTAAAAAAACTCCTGCTGGGATTCTGGACAAAATTTTCATCCCTCCGTATTCAAGAAGGACTGGAAGAGAAGTCAAGATGTTCAGAAAGAACCTAACTGCAAGATAAAAACAGCTTACCTTGTTCAACACAGAAAAAATAGACTCTTAGAGAGTTTTGATTGCTTTCCTTCTATAAATAAATCAGGAAAGAAGCAAAGAAATTTTTATGCCAAATGGAAGTTGTCCACCTGACTGGAACCAACTTTTGCCAAAAATTGTGAAGATGTGTAGTATGAAGAATTTATGAGGAACCTTTCAAAAGAAGATGTGAAAGCAAAAGCTCATTCTCCACCAGTTTGTGGAAAAGGAATATTTGCCATGGCAGCCTGTGATAGCAGGAAATGAGAGATGACCCAGAAGATCTATTCTCATCTGTTACTGTTATGGTCAAAAAATAAAATTGAGAGAGTTGTAAGGTACCGTTCCTTGCTTTTATTTTTTTTAGGAAGGTACCCCGAGTATACCATTCAGGGTTGTTCCCTCCTACCTCTACAAAGCATACTGTATTTATGTGCTTTGAAAGTCAAAAGCTCTTTGCTATGATACAAAATAGGAACATCTTACAAATTGTTAGTGCTGGGATTTGCATATATCATTACTATACTTCCTAATTATTTCTGGATCTATTTGCATAATGAAAAAGGGAATAGTTTCATCTCAATAACAGTAAATATAAAAATGTGCCTGCCACTCCTCCACAGGGAAGGAACTTTAATTGTTTTGTTCTAAAGCCTAAAACTTGAAAATTCAGAAATAGCTAAATAAAAAATAGGATGAAAAACTAAACAAGATCAGAATATAACATGGATCGTCTTCAGGGACATCCAGGATTTATACTGGGGTAAATTTATCATTATCAGTAGTTTGACCTCTAATTTACTGACAGATAAGTGGAAAAGAGTACAGAGATCTTTATCTTTTCAAGTGAAATGTCTAAATGACTAAATAAGCATCTTAGTGATCTCTCAAGAAAGTAGATGCTTCTCTTCCGTTTGCTTTTAGTTTACTACTAATGGGACACGTCTGAGCTGAAAAGGTTGTGAAGATTTGTGCATTGTAGTGACACTTTATCCTAACCTCACTTAGAGAGAAGAAACCTTTTATTGATCACATATCTGTCTTGTTTAAAGGCCATCAGCCAGAACATCAAACCCACTCCCAGGTTTTAATGGCAGGAAATTCATGTGTTGGTGTTTCGTAGAAATTACATACACTGAGGCAGAAACCAGAGTATAGAATATCAGTTATATAAAACCTCCAGACACATTTAAATTTTTTTCACACTCAGCACCTAAAAATCTAAGATGGATAGATTCACGCTATCCATGAAGGGCCTAGAGCACAAGTCTTCTGAGGAGCAGCTGAGGGAACTGGGGCTGTTCAGTCTGGAGAAGAGGAGGCTGAGGGGAGACCTTNAGGTCTTTTCCAACCTTTATGATTCTATGATTCTATGATTCTATGCTTGTGGTACCGTGGTGGGAGCCACAGACTGTGAGCTCAGTTCCCAGACCAGACAGAGGGTTTTTACATGATACTGAGCAAATCACTCAGGAACAGGTAAGATTTACAACACACTGTCATGCTATGTATAGCTGAGCCAGCTCTGAACAAGCTCGTGTGTCCAGACCAACACCATGCAAAAGCAGTAGCCTGAGTGGTGAAAGCAGAACAGCAGCAACAGTACACTTCAACTAATTAATCTGATCTCTCAGTGAAGCCGTGTAGCCCTAGTGGACTGCTTTACTAATATGACTATACAAGTTCCAAATTTTGGACCTAAGGACAGAGCATGGCATGCTGCAGAGAGGGAGATCCTTATGGTTTTGTGGTTTGCCATCTGTGAAACAGTGATAACGCTTCCTTCCTTCACAGGTTGGTTTTGCAGGTAAATGTCCATAAGGTGTGCAATGATCAAGTAATATGATGTAAGAAGATAAATTAAATGGACAGGAGAAGTGCTGGACCACAGGACCTCAGAAACCCACACAAGTTTCTAAATATAAGCTACTGCCCATTATCACCTGTCTTTCATTATCACCTGGACTGCAAATTACTTCCTCCTTAAAACAAAATGGTTGACAAATTGGCTGATTGTCCATATGGCTATAGGTGATGAGAGGTTTTTTCCCCTCATTACATTGCGTTATAGACCAGCTAGGAAAGAAGGAGAAAAGACAGCTGCTTGGATGAGAAGGATATTTATTAGACCTGCATAACAAAATGATTCAGAAAACTCTTAATTTACAAAACTGCAAACAAAAAAGTAGAAAGGATGGTCAAAATTCAGCTAAGGAAAGCCATCAGGAATGTTGACAGATATATCTCAGCTACACAATAGAAAGGATCAGAATGAACCTCGGAGAGGTTAAACAATTGATAAGAATAGCTCTGGTAATAGCAGCAAGAGAGTTTCCATTTATTGGTGCAAACACTTTGGGTACACAGTTGAAAGACTTTTACAGCCTGGTGTTTGCCATCAGGGAAAGCACACACCCAGGAGCAGTTATATTTTTATGTTTCTGTTTCAGGATTTGGAAGTTGTACACAAATCTGAAACCTTATTTCTTGCCCACATACACAACATATCTCGGCCTTCTCTGTGTGTCACTTTTTCTTCTTGTTTTGATTGAATTCTGGTCACAGTAAACAATTACATGTTACATATTCAGATGTGATCCTAGAGAGCAATAGGCATGAAAAGGAGGGTCTGGTAAGCAAGAAGAATGGCACCTTATGGAGGTGCCTATATCTCTTCACCAGCTACAGAAGGAGCCTAGAATCCAGTTTAGTCTAATGGACTAATGTTTATATGTTAAAAGTGAGATGAGATTAAACTCATATCATTTTGATGTGCCTACTTAGGCTTATTCATCACTGGAAAGTAGTCATCAGTCCACGAAAAATTCTGCAGGAAATCTGGATTCATCAACATTTCTAAACAGACAAGAGAATGCATAGAGAGAGAGAAAAAAAAGTGAAGTTATTAAATTTTTAGCTTCTTCTCTGTGGAAACCAAAAATGTTCTTGCTGTCACAGACTCAAGGAGTGGTGTTACACCTGTGCAATACTCCAGATTAAGGAAAGTTGTAGAAGTTTCATTAAATTTCTCTTCTCACTTCTCTAAAGAAAGGTCTATTTAAAAGATCTAAGTAAGGGACTGCAGTCACACTGTACCATATTGTGATTTCTTTAGGTCTTCTAGATAAGCAGACAAGAAACAAGAGTACAAACAAATAGTGCAATACAGTACAAGGAAAGAAAGTGTAATAGGAACGTAAGAAGTATATTAAAAAAGGAGATGTGAGGAGACAGAGGGAATAAAACAGAAAACCTGAATAATCTAACCTCAAAACTAGACGTGACTGACACAGAAATCATTCTACCAATTAAACAATAATTAGATTCTCCATGCAATTTGCTTTTCCGGAGACAAGTGTTGCTGCTTTAGTGCAAAGCCTCCTGATAAACAGAAATAGGAATAATTATTACAAATAATAATAATAATAATAAATGTATAAGTAATAGTATTGCCATTCTTGTCTGTTGAGGATTATTCTATTTGTGTACACAAAAGGAAAAAGTCAAAGGAAAAAATAACATTAAAATAGTGAATCTACTGAAAAACCATAATGTGAGAGAACATAAATATTTTCTAATTCATTGCTATACCTAAAGCACCAGTACACCTATTACATGTAATTAAACACCATTTTATAATCCCAAAGAGCTAAAAAACTCCCTAGAGACTATTAAATGAAATTCCTTTGAGACAAGTTGAGGACAGTTAAAAATAATTTTAAAAAACATAACACCTATTTTTTACTTTCAAATGCATTTCTGCTATGAGGGAACACATTCGTTTGAAATGTCTCTCGCATGTACAAACCAATAGAGGAGTCCCAGAGTGCAATCTTCACTTGGTATAAATTGCTATGCACAAGAATCCCAGTTTATATCAGCCAAGGAATCATCCCATGGTTTGGTTTTAATTAAAAAAGAAAATGTTGAAATTTTATTTAAAGCATAACTGCTCTCTTTGGAATTCTTTTGTCCAGACAAGCCATCTTGAAGCATCATAATATGCTTTCTCACAAAATTTTTAATACTCCCTGCTTTCAGTGTGGTCAGGACCAAATAATGAGAAAAGTGAAGTTTCTCTTTGTAGATAAACAATTTGAATTACAATCAAAACCGCAGTAGAGGGGAAGAATAACATAAGTTGGGAGAAATTGTCTATCTGACAATCCGACAATCAAGTACAGATGTCTTTTATTTTTCTTTTGTAAAATGACTGCGTTCGACATGAAAACCAGTAAGATAATAAATGCAAATGCCCTTTTTCCAGTGACACATATACTACTCTAAAGACAGCAATATGTATAAAAACACTAGAATCCCACCTAGAACAGTACTTCACTGTGAAGTGTTTTGTAAAACATTGCATATATATAGTACCATACATATATAATGTACACATATATAATGTACATATATATATAATACCACATAGCTCGTAGACAAAGCTCTCCAGTAATTGCCCTCATTGCACTTAAATAGTGGAGTAGCATCATTGTACCCATTTTCCAGATAGTGAAACAGAACACAGGGTGGGAAAAGTGATTTATCAAACTTGCTGAATTGTTAGAATTCAAGCCCCCAAGGTCCTGATGTGTTACAGTGTTTCCCAAATACGGACACGCCCTGGGACAAGGGCTGTCCAGACAAGCCCAAAGTGGATTACAGAGGGCAGGGATTTATTGTAGCATCCTTCTCTCAGGTGGGTGAGGCTGTGCTTCTCGCAACAGTTGTAGGGGTCACTCCTAAGAAAGAAGCTTTTCTCCGGTCTTTCTGAGTGCAGAACATGGCTCACTTTCATTTCAAAACACAGGAGTTAGAGGTGACCATGGCATCCCTCTCTAATAAAGAAGCCAACAGTTAGAGAACATCCTCTGGAAACAGAAGATTTGGGTTTAATGTCAACTTCTGCCTGAGGCTGTTGAAATCATCATCCAGGAGAGTAGCAGAAATCCTGAGCTATGGGCCAGGTCCTTGCTCTAGAGACTCTCTCTGTGATTCAGTCAGTAACAGTTAATGTCAGCACAGTGACAGAACCAAGACAAAAGCCCAGTCTTTCTCCCATGAGTGCCTTATCCAGGGGGTTAGTGAGTCATGTACCCACCTGAGCTCCCTTGGCATCACTCAGGGTACCCAGGGGGACATTAGAAGTGGGGCCCTCCAGAGCTCAGCTGCCAGCATCAGGAGGCAGCTGAATGGGCTTTCCAGGATTGAAATTTGGAGCACATGCAGCTGCTTGGAAGCCTTATTTTTTGTACCTAAATTGTGGTTTGAATCTGACCTTTTGTTTAACAGGTATGACATCGTTCATCTCTGCGCTTTGTTCTAACTGTCAGGAGGAGTTAATTGCAGTCCATATGCTAAAGTTCACTTCTACAGAATCAAAATCTAATTATAACTCTGAAATTTGCTTCATCCCATTATCAGAGAAGAGAGGCCTTACAGAGCCAATGAAAGAGGAACATATTTTCAGCAAATCCTTTTTCCCTTGTTGCTCAGAAATGGAAGGTAGCTGCTATACGTATTGATTTGAGGATTTCCTGAAATTTCTCTAACGCTGAGTTTCTTCTAGAGTGTAGACATTAAAATGGGGTCTTTTGGAGCAACTGATTTGTTATCCATTAATTTTCATGCCAGACTTCTGTGGATAAAATCTTTTAGCTACCACTACTGCAAATGTCTCAGATGCCAGTAAAATACCAACAGACGGTTCCTCTCCATAGGGTTTGATGTAGCCTCATGGTAGCACCTATTAATACCACGCACTTCTCCAGCATCTTTTCTTCAGTAACTTCAAAGCACCAGCTGGTTCTGACCAGGCCTGCGAGATCAGTGAGGGGTTTATACGGGAGACCCTTCACAAGACATGAGCATGTGCTGGGAAAAGCAATGAACATGAAAGAACAGTGCAACATCATGCAACGGCTTACAACAAAGTTTAAAAAGGGTAGGTTATCCTGTTGAATCCTGTGCAAGCCTACTGGGAGAATGCGCTCAACTCAGCCTTTGAGCCTTCCAGTAAAAGACAAGGGATTCATAGTCCACGAGGTAAATTAGTATAATGCCCTTGAATTCCAGTTATTTCAGTGAAACAGTAGCAGCAGTCCAGCAGTGTTCCTCAGGTGTAAATGAAGGCTGAATTTTTCTCACAATTGAATTATACAGGTGCAACTGAGAGAAGAGTATGACCTGTAAATGCTTTATTGCTGTTATTGATTCATGAGCCAGGGAGATCATATTTTGGCTGTTAGCTTCCACAGTGAGTCTACAGTGGCAGTGGTTAGAAAAATGATCATTTTGCTTGTCTTTTGACCAGATCTGACATAACATCAATAAGACAAAGTAAGCAGGGCACCCTGCAGTGTTATTGTTTTCTCTGCAGACTCACTTTTCAGCACACGCATTTTAGAAATGCTTTGTTTTCTGGTTCATACCAATCAGCCATGGCATCTCGAACTACAAGCAGTGCCTTGTAAGTATTTTCCCAATAAATGCAGGAAAACAGAATCACAGTCATTAAAATCCGAATAGACTTGATTTGATTTCATTGCATTGCGTGTCACCACTTATTTTACAATTCAAAAGGGAAGTCATGTTACTGATACTTGAATAACTGCCCAGCCTCTGGGGATATCAGTCTAAAGGAGCTGGTTTCAACAGCTAACATTTGACCTGAAGAACTGGAAAAAATTCTAAAGTCTTCCAGAAGACAGGGAGGAACACTCAAACCTGAAAATTAAATGGGACATACTTTTATCTAGGCATAATGTCACAGCTTAGCCGCTTTCCACCTGCAGACTCACTCCATGGTGTGATTTCGTCCATTATTTGTGATTTCTCATAAAGGCCTGGTCTGCAAACCTTGTGAAAGACATAACGGTATTCCAGAAAGTATGTGAGCATGATAGCCCTACGAGAGGAGAGATGCACAAGCATATTGACGTGTGATGGCTTATTGATGAAATGCAATGCTTTGAATTCTGATCACCTTTTTCTGCACAGTCATCAGAGGACCTACAGGGACCTATTTCCTATTGGACTTAAGAGTAGAGCAACACTGACCTTGGTGGACCTGCACTGAGTCACGTAATCAAAATTCTGGCTCACTGCCTGCAGTGAATTTTATTACTTGAAGAGAAGGAGAATTCTCTTTGCACCTGTGACCAAATTACACATGAAGTAATGATCTTCATTTCATAGCACAGAAAGAGCAGTGTTTTGGCCTATATTATTATTATCAGCAGCATTAACCACAAAAGAAAAATCAAAGTACCACAAAAGAAAAATCAAAAGTACTTATCTGCAAATGTTAAAATAAAACCAAAAATAATCTGGGATCACTTCACTCTTTGAAACCAAAAGAGGGGGAGGAAACATACTGTAAATTATTTGAAAGAAATCCAACCTCCTGACAGCTGAGTAAGTATTAATGTTTTATTTTAGTATAGAAACACCGAAGGAGTGTGACCAGTAATAATGGACAAAATAGTGAAATCTTTTCATATCTGGATTTTATTTATATTGGATTTTCTGAGGAAAATAACCTGAGATTACTGTGAATAACTTGGCAAGTGTGCTAAAATAGGTCAAAATCTGTTAAGCCAGAAAAATTCAGCTACACTAAAAGGCATTAATGAATAGTATACTTCTGTAGTCCTTAATCCAAATGTGGTCACCCAACATTAGGAAAAACATACGTGCAATTACAAAACTCACCATGGGGCAAAACAAATGGCAATAGACAGAGCATAAATAGAGGTGTCGCAAAGGTTGGAATTGCTTAGCTGGATAAGAAGAAGAAATTAGGGGGCTTACTGTGAAAATTATGCAGGACGCGGTGTGCGGGGAATACCACAGTTAAACTGGAAGTGAGTTTAGAATAAAAAATGATATACATCTGTATGCAATCCATATTCAGCAATTTGGGTTTTATCGTTGAAGGAGGTATTTGATTTAAATACTGTGGCAGAAATTCTAAAGGGTTGGATAATTTTATGACCACTAATAACATTTGTCATTATGTATGTTGCCATTATGATAAGGATAATCAACTCTCATGCTATAGAGCATAAAGTTATTACCTCTGGGGATCAGGGGATTTTTTTCCCAGCTATTAGGTGTCCATTACAATTTTTCTCGTTCATTTTTGCCAGTCAGTTTAGTGAGGTATCCTCCAACCCACATAGGTCAATTCTTGCTGCTTCAAAGAGACCTTATTAGGCTGTGCAGAGGTGATGCTTGGTTAGGTGATTCTTATCTTGCTAGAGTGTAAAGCCTCCTTCTGGCAGTGAGGGAGGTTCTTTTACTGTAAATCAAAGAATGAATAAAGGGGTGTCACCAAAATTAATTTAGCGGAGTAACTAATACCTTGTCTGTATGCATTCATTTAATAGATTAAACATGTCTCAGGGTCTGAATGAGGCTGGGGGACTATATGTAGACGATATTGATCGGCTTGTGTTCCTCCAGGTGAATCATTTTAATTGGGCAGGAGAAATTTGTCTTGAATCAATATCTTACTGGCAATAAGAGTTTGATGGTGGAAAGATAATTTGAACTGACAAAAGCTTAAGGCATTATTTTGATAACATGTTTGATAGCAGTACCTCAGGAACTGTGAAGAAGTAAAAACATGGAAGTAGAGGAAGAGGTGGTGTTAAATACTTCACTACCCCTTTCTGAACCTCTCCTACTTTATAATACATGGAGTTTTATATCAAATCCTTGCTTTATTACTGCTGGTTCAGTGTAATCTGTGGTTAGTAGAATTCTGGCCTCATAATTCCTTGACAATTAAGCTAATAAGAAACTTGTAAAATTTTTGAAATTTTCTGTAAGTTTTTTGGACTTGTAGCTGACAGTATTTATTTTTGAAGTTTGATAATTTGAGATGGAAGGAACTGGTTTCCAAAAATTCAAATTTTTGAAGTGCTTAGATCTAAAGTATAGATTAAGGAGAATTTACAAGAGCAAAGGGCTATTTTCCCATTCCCTTTTTAAATGTGTTTATTTAAGATGATAGAAATGAATTTAATTTAATTTTTAAAAGAACAAAAAAGCCTGACTAGAGATATTCAGGTTTGCCTTCAACAAAAAGTAAACTGTTCATTTCTCTGCCCCACTGAGTATTCTATAGCTGCAGCAATAAAAACTCAGTGCACAGGTCTTGCTTCTGACATTCCTGTTATTCATCTGTGGAAGGATTAAATTCAACTCCAGGTTCATATGATAAGAGAGCAGAACCTGGAACATATATATATCTCATTCCTCCTTACATTACAGCCAGACTCAGTAGTCTGGAGGTCAAGACTCGGTAGGACACATTTGGTTTGTGATTCCTTCATCTTGTGATGAATATTCAAATAATTATTTGTGTATTTAATGTGGCTTCCAGGTTAGAGATGTATGCTGCATTTTGCAAGGGAGGATTTGGTTTGTTTGCCTGCATGTACCACATCCAGTGCAGCCTTCAGCTATCACATGGGTCTCCCTGTAGGTCCTGTGTCATCCGCGTCAACCCCATGTGGGTGTCCTGGATAGTCTGTGGATTCCCAAATCACACCAGAGACCCAATACAAAGTGTTTCAGAGAGAGAGCAAGAATTAGTTTGCACGCCTGGCTTCAGCAAGGGTAATGGCTCAATGTCACATACATCTTTTTACTAACTAAAATGGTTGCTAGTCCTAGAACAGCTACTACGTCCACAAAGCCCACAGTGCCAGAGTGGAAAAGTATACCTACTCCTTGCAAACAAACCCTGCAAGAGACACTACTTGCTAGTTCTTAGATCTGGGCAGAAGAAGGACATAAGAGCTTTGAATAAAGATTTACTTATGGAAAATAATAAAAGCTAACACAAAGCCCAGGTTAACTGAAACATATAATTAAACTTCACATTTGCTTTAATAAAATACAATATTGACTTTGCTCTTTAAAGTAGATTAGGTTGTTGACATTACAGCAGTACAATAAACAAACCACTAAGCTTTTTACTAGCAGAACAGAAAATTAAAGCTGGTTATGACAAGCCAAATAAAATGAGTTTATTCAGGACTGTATAAATCATCAATAAGAATTCCTAATCACTCGCCTCCAAAAAGCTAGATTATTTGATCTGCAACAAAACTAGGGCTGTGTCAGCAAGTTGGATGCAAATCAAACAACATTCAGACATCACAAAAATTCTGAAAGTATGTGTCTGGAATACAGATGAAGGCCAGAAATTCAGTGAGGCCTTCTTAGGGTAGTGGAAAAATAAATTAAAGCTGTTTTTTACACTGAGATGTAGTTATTGAAACAGGAGTCTCCCATCAGCACAATGTATCACAGATAAAACATCATCCCTGGTTTTCTAGTCTTGTTTTCTATGTATTTTTTTGCAAAGAGTTTTCTTTGTTTGATGCATATATTTATACACACTAAAAGCTATACAAAGCTAAACTGTTCATTTTGATGCTTTATCATATTGTATTACCTTTTAATACAAAACCACATGGTTCCTGAAAAGGTCTACTATAAATTAAGGCTTGCCAGGCACAATATCACCCTTTGATGCATGTATTTTATATACAAAGTCTTATTGTAATGCTTGTGATCAATAAAGATGTTCACTCAGGCATGGAGTAAATTTGTGAACTATTAATATTTTATTATCTGTTTCCCTAAATCATAGTCTACTCCTGCCTCAATAAAATGCTTTTTCCAGATTTTTTCATACCATATAAATAAGGACTAAGAGCAAAATAAAAATAACAATAAAATATGTAATAAGAAGTTTCCAAGATAACTCCAAAAATTATAATGCAGAATTCAGATGTAGCAAGAACTTCTTCACATTTACCTGAATGTGGATCTGGCAAAAGTTGTTCATAATTCATGACAAAAGCTAAGAAGTGCATCTGTTTGCAAAAGAGTCATCCTTGTTTTTCACTATGCAAGAATTTATTTTGAAAGTACCAAACTTAAACACTTGCTTAAAGCTTTCTCTATTTCAGACTGCATTTCAGCATTTGCTCATGGCCTACCGATTGAAAAAAAGATGCTCTAGAAGGAGGGAAAATCTAGAAGATATCATGCTGCCATAGTCTACTTCTTATTACCACTCCTCTGATTCTGAAGAGGATACGAATGAAGGACACATGGAGGGAATCAAAGCTTCACAGACTTCTATTGCTTATTGACTCCTTTCCATGTTACTATGGCAGAGCTGCGAATAAAGCAGAAGTTTGGCCAGATGATCTCTTGACTATAACATACAGAGGGTGTCGACCAAATCTTAGACGAAGAACAAAAATAAGGCATGGAGGTAACATGGAAGATTAAACACTGCTAAAAGAACATTGTGTCTGATTAGCTTGCTAGATTCTTTTGCTTTTCTAAACAAAAAAGAGTCCCTCTGAAGATTTGGACTTTGGTGAATCTTTTGATTCAGTACAGCAAGAAAAATTATTTCAGCTGGAGAAGGTAGAAATTGTAAAGTGGTTAGAGTACAGGTGAAAGTGCAAGTAACAATTCGTTGTGTAAATGGCAATTAGTAATCCATGAAAGGGGAACTGTTCATCTGGAGGAAGGTTACCGGTAGAGTTCATTACAGTTTAGACTTGAGCCCTCCTTAAAATGATCATTATTGAACATAATACAAAAGTGTGAATGTGATAATAGCTCAGAGTTGGAAGATATCTTTTGTTCAGAGAAAAAGCATAGTATCACACAGAAAGAAAACCTGGATGCTGCAAAGAACTGGACTAATCAGAACTTTTGCTGTGAGCTGAGGGGTCATCACAAAAGGCAAAGGACACAGCAGGGACTGTGAATTGCTGGTGTGATGTTACCATGCAAACAGACAGAGGGCATCCAAGGGTGCATCACCTGAAGGATTGCCTGTAGAAAAAGTATGTTTATGCCATTGTAAAAGCACTTGCTGAGAACTCATCTAGCATCCAAGAAAATGCAATTACTTTTGACCATGTGAGATCAGGGCTAATACATTCATTGAGAGTAGGGAGACCCCGTTCTCACGACAGGAGATTAAAGGACCTCACTTTGTTCACCTTAGCAGACAAAAAGCTGGCCAGGGATGTAAATATCAGTGAATGGCGAGAACCACCAGATCAAGAGAAATCAGGAATAAACAGGTCATGAATATACTTATGCCTGAAGACAGAAGGAAGATAAACATCATGTTCTGGAAGACCCTTTCAGCAGAGCAATGGGGACACAGCACTTCACTAAGGCAAACAGGGCTCCTGTCCAGAGGTCATATTCCGTTTCTGCTCACC
>WAAD01007704.1:36679-57509 GCA_013389945.1 Fregata magnificens
ACTGATTCAAAAGACAGAAAAATCAGTAGAAATCATCCTGTTAAAACTGAAAAGAAGATGAAACAAGTTAGCTCAATGGCTTTGCTGAAGTTAATTACCCAAAGAAATGAATTGAGAGAAGCTGCATTGTTTAGTTCTTGAATTAAACAATAGTCCTATCCCTTGGAAAATATTTTTAGCAGTTTAGCGAAGCCTACATACAGAGGGTTAGAGAATATATTTAAAGGGAAAAAAAAGCCCAGCATGTCCCACTGTGAGTGAAATATGATTCCGTCATTCAGTACTGCTGTTTTCTTAAAATGTTGTTGGGTCTGATGTGGAGACTGGCATCAAAATGCAAGCCAAAGTACGTAGGGGTTTCAAATATGTGTTAGATATTGTTTTGGGCTGATTTCTTTTGACATCCAGCTGTGCTTGTGTTTGGGAGCAAAGTTTGAAATCCAGGGTCATCTCTGCAGGCAACTGTGCTGGGAAAAATTAACTGGCATAGTAAATGGAGAGGGTTTGAGTGAAATACCATTCGCAGCTGAATGGGAATACTTTAGGCTGGTTACAGCAGTGGGGAAGAGTGTCATAATGTGAAAATATTTCTTAACAGAACATATGACAAAGGGATTGTTTTTCTTAGGATATTAATGAGTAATAAATTTACATGCTTCCCCCACACTCCCATTTCATCAAAACCCAGATACACCAGGGCACTGGCTGGGGAGAATGACTCTAAAAATATGAACTTCTTCACCTTAAGCCCCCAGTGCTCCAAAGACACATCAGCTTGACTTTTCTCACTGCTTATAGAATTTATTGAATGCTAGGAATTTAGACAATTACTTTGACCAGAAAAGACTACATTTTGTCTAGAGTTCACATATGAATAAGAAAAGTTTTGGGACCCAAACTCTAACAGAATCCAATTCAAACTGCTAAGAAAGACATGTATTGAAAGTGTGTGCATAAGCCCATATCGGCCTTCTGGTTTCCATACAAACAAAAGTCCAGCATGTAATGACTTAGCAAACCCAAATTCAGCCAAAAAAATGACCAGTGGGAACTTCTGCCATATCTTGTCTGTGACTTCTGACAACCAGGCCTTCTGAATGCTCTTCCCTATTTTCTTTCTTTCTTTCCCTATGGCAAAGGAAGAGCGTAACTGCCAAGCATTGACTGTACTCTCTCCATGCCCATCAGGACCACTGAGCCAGCGTGATGTTTGGTGGTAATTCACTACAGCTGTAGGTCAGCAGCAAACACCCACTCCAGAGGCAAGAGGAAAACAGAGATGAATCGCTTCTGTGATCAGCTGCCTTCTGGAACTAGACTTTATGCAATGCAGCCTCCTGTGCTGCTAGTGCCTACAGGCATACTCTAACCCCTAAACAGATGGTTGAATTTGCAAGCTTCTGCAGATTGTCTGTTTGCAGGTGTATGTGTGAAGAAGGAGGTTACGGTGGGTTTGATTTCTGTGTATTGTAATGAATATGAAAGTATGTTTCTTATTTTGTGCTTATATAAGGAAGTCACACTTTGAACTTTCCTTGCTGGGAGCAAGGTAATGACAACTCAGAGATTTTTTGTCTTCACACCCCTGATATGGAAATGACTATAGTAGGTCACACCCAAAGACTGTTTACTTCTGATGCCTGCTTCCTGCAAAGACCGTAATTGAAGTTTTAAAAAATGCACAGAATGATACTGAGAGGAGGCGAGGGAGACTCTGGTACATATAACAGTCGCTTAGTCATTGATGAGGACTGACTGAGGCACTGAGATCTGCACTTCTAGTTCTCTTTATTGTTGGATATTAGCAACTACAATTAGAATTATTTATATACTTGCATATAAATTTCCTTCCCTCCTTGCTTTCTGTGCAAGCCATATTCCAGTGTGGGTGGGATGCATTTGAGAGAGTCACCCTGGCACCCTTTTAACCTCAGAGTGAGTAATAGGCTTGTTAGGGTGCAATGCCTCTGCCCCACTTTAAGCATGTAGAGCAGGGTATGGTAAATAGTTCTACAGAATTACCTTTTTTTCCATTAATTAAAATTACTTTAGGTGATATGTGCAGATGTAGACCCTTACACCGTAAATATCTACATTTGCTCAGATGAATCTCATTTCTTTTGACAAAAAGAACTTTGTCTATTGCATCAAAAAGTATCAAAAAATGCCAGTACATAAAAATGGGTGAATGGTGGCTCTGATATGTCTGCCCAGCCACTTAAAGCTGTTCATTGAAACACAGCAATTCTACTTGAGAACTAGACTACTTGATAATTAGGCCAGCTCTCTGGCTCCAGTAGTAGCCAGGTCCAGCTGCTTCTGGGAAACGAGCAAAAAAAATCAAGAAGCTGACAACTGTAAAAAACAAACAAAGAATTCCCTAATCACAATTTGACTTAATTTCACCTTGGTGTTTGAGGCTTCTCCCAGGTTCAGAAGCTTTTTAATTAGTTCTAAAAAATCTTATAATGTATGTGAATATTCTTCCTAGCCCTATAAATGGTCATTTCATTTTGTACTCCCAGTAAACACAAAGCTTCTGTAATAGCCTCTTACTGTCACTCCTTGGGTATTTGATATGGAAGTGAACATGTCTAGCCCATGTCTGCTATACTGGCCACATGCTAGCATACATCAGTTTATGGAAACTATGTAAATAACAAGTGTCACTGTATCAGTTTTTGGTAGATTAGGCTTAATTCAGCAAGATGCTAAGCAAGTAGATTCTAGCCCAGAAAAGCATTTATACAAGTTCTTAAACCAGTGATTCCCAGCCTTTGTCATTTGTAGTGTCTTCAGAAATACCACCTCTGTGATAAATACTGAATAGCATTCATGGTCTCACATTTCTTTGCTGTTCCCTGAAGGCTCTTTAAAAATCACAGATTTCCAAAGGAGTCAGGTACCACAGGTTGAAAATCATTGTCTTAAATGAGGCAACACTGTTCACCTAACCATATGGTTATGTGTTTTAGTAGGACAGCTCTTCCACTGCAAACCATTCAGAGCACTGTGTGTAACAGTGTATGATAAAATAAAACCCCACTGTATTTAGTGTGTATAGGAATTTCTGCAAATTTATATAATTTCTTTTGTATAATAGTATTTTAATTTATTTGCTATTTACAAATTGAAAAGTACAGTCTCTGGTTCAAGTATTTAATCTTTTTCTTCATGTCAGCATTTGAAAAGTGGTCTAAACCACCAGTACAATATAGCTAGAGAAGAGATAGAAGGGAGATTTAAATGTATTTTGTCTTTTTTTTTTTTTAATCAGGGGTGGCTGATGACTACTGTCTGTGTAGTTTGTCTATTCATTAACATGTCAATTTAATTTCATTTATTGATTGCTAAGGAAAAATCTGGAGGTTTTAATTTTATTCTGCTCATTTTAATCAACCCTGCTTCCTAAATGCTCAGTTCACGACCCTGCAGTGTATAAAAGAAATCGCATGTCCTCGATGGGTCTAGACTTTTATGGCCGTAGAATACTGGGAAACTCCATGGTTTGGAGGCTACACTAAAATAATGTCAGGTTTTATTCTTCTTGCCCTCCTCCAGCAGAGGGGGTGTGTGCGGAGGGGAGGATACAACAGAAGGGTATCTGAAATGTTATTCATTTGTTCAAAACATAAACAGCAAGTGGGGGATTTTGAAAGTGTTCAGTGTTGGCCTAAACAATCTCAGTTCCTACAGAAACGAGTGGTAAAGCTTCTGTTGACTTCAGCGATGCATGGTTTTAAAAACACCACCTTTGTCTTTCTTTGTAATAAGATAGAGTTACAGCTAATCCATAGTACATATGGTCTCCCAAGTTCATGTTTTTTTCAGAATCGTTTTTGCTATACAAAAGCCAAAAGCCAAAAGCACGGCTATGTCCCAAAGAAAGAGAATTTTACTTTCTATATTTAGAGGTGATCATGCTGTTATTTTTAACTGCTTCATGATATGACTGTAGAGCTCAGGTTTTGGCCTCCTTGTTTTCCAAAAATCTCTGCATTGTTGTAATTATATGTCTTTACTAGGCAGTCTTGTTAAACTGTTTCTCTCTGTTTCCATCCCAGTGCTTCTGCCAAGGTGCTCTGTACACAGCTTTTAACAGTGTAAAGCACCTGGTTAAAATGATCCTGTCTTCACTTCTTCATCTACTTAGCCAAATTCTCTGGATAAAGAAACTAAATTTCATAGTTTTTGTCTCCTGAGTAGGTACACATAATGTGACAGAGTAAACAGTTTTCCATTTAGAGCACCAATGCCAGTGTATTTATGGATAGCAGTTGGAAAAGTGAAATGGAATCACCTGTGACTCCATCCGTTACAGTATTTACATCTATAAATGTTTAGCTCCAACTGTTAATCTGCCAGTGCATGTGATAGCTGGGCAATAAAAAGTAAAAACAATGTACTGCCCTTGATATAATTTGCATCAGTTATGAACAGCTCTTTTAATAGTTCAACGGTTTCTAGATTTATATTCATTTCAAGTGAAAAGGAATCAATTGTTTACATTTTTTCACATTCCGCTATGTATGAAACATAGAACTATTAATAGAAACAAAAAGAAATTGAATTTCCCTCCACTCTGGATTGTTAAACTGAGATCCTCTCATGACAGAGAAGCATAGCACACTTGCTTGGGGGGGGCAAAGGGGCTTGAAATTTCTGATAAACAAACCTAACCTGCACCTAAGGACAAACACTAGCTTGAACATAAGGAATCATTGCTCTGGACTGCCTTTGCAGCTATGGAGAGCTGTGCAGGGGACAATTATCTCAAAATGTTTAAATTTAGGTGTTTCAAATAACCTTCCTAGAGAAGATGAGCTTTTTGGCTATGAGGAGACCAAACATTGTGAGGCTAATGTAAGTATTTTAAAGGCATTCTTAGCTCTGTTCTGTGTAGGAAAGCATGCATTACTGTCTGGATTCATAGCCATAAGCCTCCATAAGCCTGGAGCCAGTTGCTATAGTCAGCCAACGGGGCTAGCGTGCGAGACCTGCCACCTTCAGAGCCGCTTTACCTGGAGGTGACGGCACTCATCTGCCCTCTGCAAAATTAGCTGAGGGAGTTAAACCGACCCCGACAATGAGGTGACAATAGCAGTATGCAGAAGAACTGCCTTCTCTGAAGAGTTTTTATTTGTCTAAGGAGGTAGGCACATCTCCCACTGAGAACTTCAGCCATTTGTTCGGTAACTGCCTGCAAGACCAGAAGCTTTCCAAGTCCTTGCAAGCAGAAGAGAGACCTGAGCATCCCACGTGTATCCTCTAAACCATAAAGCTGTTGGTAAGGGCCTTTGATAACCTCCTCCCTGCAGAGGACACATACAAGATACTGCACCTGGAGGCAAGCCAGGCAGGCAGACACCTCACTTGCATTGTCTAGTTTTCAGCACATTCAAGGCTAGTTTTTAAAGGATTTAGATGCTTATCAGGGTCATCAAGCATCAAATCCTTTTCAGATCTTTGCCTTTCAGAGCAGAGTCTCAGTGTATTTTCACTAAGAGGAAAATTTTAATAACTTATATCAGCAAATAAATTAGCACTAATCTGAGATAAAGTTCCAGGGAACACAAAACAGACTGTAGTTTTCACATGCATTAAATAGTCAAGTAAACCCTATGGGAGGTTACTTCACTTAATCAACTATTTTAAAACTTCACAAGGGCCTTGCTCTCACTAAGGCCATATTTTGCATGAATCAACAAAAAGAGCTAAGATAAGGCATGAATCCCACCCCCACCCCCCACCCCCGACTTCCACAGAGAGGACAGGGTGTGGAGGGATGTAAGAACCAAAATAATTTAGGTCCATATTTTTAAGCATAGTTGTTCCATAATTAACCTTTAAAAATGCCCAGTTCACTTCCAGCATGCTCCTGCCTGCAAGGTGCCCCAACAATTTTGAAATGTGTCACTTTTGGAACTTTTACCTCAAGACAAATCTGAAACATAACGACCAATTCTATTGCTAATTTAAAACTGATTCTGGCCAATGTTTGGTTTCAGCTTATGCCTCTATATGGCACTTCCCATATCTCTTGTGATATTTTGTGTCTTACAGCCTTTACTGCAAATAGATTCACTTAAGGATCTCACTTCCAGAAATTTTCCTTCAATTAAGGGTAATTTGAGGGAAAACATTCACCACAGGGAAAAAAAAAGGATATTTGCCACTTCTAAATATGACAGACACCCTTCACTTTTACTTGCTTTTCTCTGGGAAGTTCCTGCAACAATAGCGCTTCAAGACAACACTGGCTTGTGATTTCAGTCACATCAACTCAGATGTCTTTGCAGTTATATCTATGAAACCAGGGATGGGCTGCAGAACTGTATTTCCTTCATTCATGTTTGAAACAGTGGGCTGCTGACTTGCAACACTCAATCAATTCCTTGCCATGCTTTTGGACTGCCTGGAGTATGAATTCACTATGAATTCATCCCAGTGGAACAACCAGCGAGACAAAATGAAATGATGTGTAGTCCTGGCCAAAAACTTTGATGACTTTTGAAGCATCCACAGTTGCAGGTTGCACTAAAATTACACCGAGGAAGCACACTAACGTGTGTTGGGTTGCTAAAGCCCTACAGTAGGCAACAACAAGTATTTATGGCCCTTTTTGATGGCAGCCATCTGAGCATCTCAGAAAAATATCAGTGTGACAGCATTGCATTAGGTGTCTTGCAGAGATTTCTCCCAGAATTCTCCCATGTTCTCAGTGTATTCCACTTGTTTGGTAACCAGTTCCCCTTCAAGAACTTTTTTAACTCTTCAGGCAATAAATTTACCCTTTTTGTGAAAATTTGCTCAATATCCTGTGAGATTAGCACTAGAATGACCAATGAACTGTATATTCAGACACAATAACTGCCTCATGTAGGAAATTAAAATTATGGCTATCTTTACGATGATTCAATTATCTCATTGGCTTCCCATAAAAACCTTAGGGGAGGGGTTGGATTTTCAGATATTATGCCTCAATTTCTCTCCTTTGCTGATGCAAAAGGGAGAAAGGAATCATTACTGATGTCAGATGGGATAGGCTATATTAAGCACTTTTTAAAGCCCCCACTCTTGTCCAGTATTCTGTTTCCAACGTTGCTTATTGTCAGCACCTAAGCAGAAATCGCTGTTTATCTGATCACTTCAAAGAGAGTTTGGTATATTGGTGTCACAGCATGCAGTTCTGGTTTTCCCATGTTAGGACAGAATAAGTACACTACAACTTAAAAAAAAAAAAAAAAAGAGGGATGATTCAATTATAAAGTCTCTAAATAGACTAGAATGGTGAAGGTAGCTAGGGAATTATTATTGTTTATTTCCTTGAGTACAAGAAGAGGGCCATGCAAAGAAGTGGTGAGACAACAGGGTTAAACCAAATATGATTTTTTTTCTTCATAAGGCACAGTTAAACTGTCAAACTCACTGCCATGGGATATTGTGAAAGCCAAAATAAAATAGGTAAAAAAATGAATAGACAATTTCTCCTAGGAGAGGTCCAAGGATGTTTTTCTTAAAAAAAAAAAAAAATAATGGTGAGCCAGATGCAACTGCCTGCTCAAAATGTCCTTAGTTTAATGATTGTCAGGAGCGGTAGACTTTACTGAAGCAGGATCATCCGCTACCTACTATGTTTCTGTATTTTTTCTTTTCATATCCACAGTGAGATGATCTTAATAGATCTATTCTCAGAACAAAGACACAAGCTAGATGAACCTTTGGTCTGACCCAGTGTGACTGCTTTCTATGCTTATGACACATGAAGCTTTTGCTACCTCTGCTTACAGAAGCCTTCCTTATCATCCCATGGCTGTTCAGATGCAGATGGAGAAAAACAGCAGAATTGCTTTAAAACTGCTTGGAATACACTTGTGAGGTAGCAATACAAGTCCTTTCTCAGAAACAAGCATAACTGTTAGTGACATGTAGATCAATGCCTGCATTATTTAAAACATGCATTTGCTCATTACAAGTATCAGCCTTGAAATTTGCCTCATAAATTCTTCTCTTCTAAATTTCCTATGTAGTCTTTCCTTTGAAGTTTTCCAGGCTACCAAAAATCTCTGCAAATTTGTTTTGATTTTCTCGCAGACTGTCAGAAATTGGTGAAAATATGAGAAGATATTTTACAATAAAAGCCTGAGGTTTAGGCAAGGTTGGCTTTTTCCACAGCTTATTTTCCACTTTTTGGAAAGGCTGACCTTGCTAAAAAGGTTATTGGTCACCAGTGACACGCACACGCTGATGAGTGGGTTACAGCATCTGTGACAGGAGCCTGGTTCTGTCGTTTGAGCTGAAGAGGAACATGATCGTAATTGAAAGCTCTTCGTTTAACACCAGCCAAGACAGTGTCAAATAAGCCAAAAATCATTAGGACTCCTGCACTCGTTGACAGAGTACATTGTGTCTATGTGAGCCAGCGAAAAACTCCACAATTTCTGTTACTTCTTAAGTATTTGAGCTTCTAATATTTTTATAATTATACAGCCTGGGAGTTAATTTCTTCTCCCAGTATTTGTGATCCTAATTAAGCCTCACATTTATTATTAACACTGCATCCTATTTTGTATGGGGGGAACAACCTCTGGAGATGCTGTTCTGTTGTGCTGTGACACCCGAGGCCTCGTGTCTCTCTAATTATTGAGGCCTGCCTCTGCTCCATTAGGATACTGCCCTGTTTAATCCCCCCTCGCGCTTATACAGTCTGGGAATGGTTTCTTTTCCTAGTATTTGAAGTTCAAATTAAGTCTTATGTTTATTAGTAAGTGCATCATTTCATAAGAGAAATAGAAGCCCTCTGAGAAAGATCAGAGAGTGCCGTGCAGAGCTGAGCTGAAGCCACCGAGGGATTCCTGGCAGTACGGAGGGGGTCGGGTCTGCAGCAACAGTACCGGCATAATTAGCTTTATAGCAAGCAAACAAACAAACAAACACCCCCATCCCCCCCCGCATCTGCAAATTATATCTGAAACTTAGAGAGGTGCTTTTAGTTAGCTTTGATAAGGGTGCAAAGAAACTGGGAAGGTCTGAGCATAAGCTACCCACAAACAAAAAGATCATGGCTTTGTGGTCTGTGCATCAATGGAGAAGAGGACAGGGGGAGTAGGGCGAGTGGCAATGACTAAGAAACTAAGGAGGGAAAGCTTTTTATCCTGTCCTGCTCTGTGCAGGAAGGTATCACCCCCTCTCACCCCTGTGACTACTGTCACAGGCTCATTCAAAGCCCTCAGGACATATCACTGCAAGGTGTACAGATCAGGACAGCTGCTCTGACAGCCAGGCCTTTATACATACCCTGCTCTCATGCATGTGTCCATTATAAGTTTTAACCAAGACTAACGTAACAGGGTCAAAAGAAGCAGTACTGTGAAGTGATGAACATGGACTTGTACTGGCAGCCTGAGCTCTACTGCTGGTTCTGCCATGGGCTCACTTTATGTTCAGATATAGAAGTATATGAACCATTTCTTACCCCAACTTTGCTTGCTGCTTTTCTCTCTAACGCCTTTGCCCTGATGTTTCATCATGTTCTAATCAACTTCATTCTGCTGCTGACTCCGTATCTGCCTCTCATATACAGCTGACTCTGTATCTGCTCACAGCTCAAAGACATCAACTTAAATGCAATAATGAGATGTGACTGCAAAAATAGCACATTTTCTGTGAGGAATCTTCTCCCTGCTGGTATCAAGATTTCAGGGGGTTTTTTTACTCACAAGAATACCACCCTCAGCCCTGTGAACTCCTGCTTGCTTTGCAGATCTGGATTCCCTTATCTGTAGTGAAACTGGAACAAAGGGGAAAAAATTTCTTTAGCCACCTGAATAAAAGGACAGCAGTCCTAAAAGGTTGCAGCTGTCTGCAGTCTAGATTGGTAGAGATTCAGACAAACTTGTGATGGCATTGAAATGGAATCATTTCAATTTTCAATAAAGATAATGCAGAGGACAAAGGCAGGATGGCCAATGAGACTGTGGAAATAATAACTATGTCTGGGGTAGAAGCAACACTTAAAAAACCCAGTACTGTCACACCTTGAAGGACCAGATAACCTGCATCTGGCCCAGTGTTACCAGTCTAGCAGCAGGGAGTTTTAACTAGATTTATTGAGTCTGAGGAACAATTTTGTGACTGGAGCAAAACAAGTGTAGTTCACGCAGCATGTGGATGAATGCTGAACTGCCCATTGCGCGCTGTTAGTCTGGCCTGAACGGGCCTTGCAGGGCTGCAAAGCTTTTAAATACTAGTAGGCAAAAGAGCAGTTAAATGAAGGAAAATGATAAATGAGATAAATATGATAATTTAGCAAACAGAGGCTGTGCGAGACTAACATGATAGCTTTCCTTGATAAGCTAACTGATCTTCCAGACAAAAGAAATGCAGTCGATCTAATCTACCTGGAGTTCAGTAAAGCATTTAAAATAGTCCCACATGGGACATTATTAGTTAGGCTAGATAAAATGGGAATTAGTGCAAGAACTAGAAGGTGGGAAATAGCTAAAATAAAGGAGACAACCTAACAGGTTGTTTTCAGAGGGAATTACCAACCTGCAGAGAGGCTACCTGTGGACTCCCACAGACATCAGTTTTGGAAGCAGTTGTTACAGGTGAAATTTGCTGATGCAACAAACCTGATCAGCACAGGGCCTGTCTGCATCATCTTTTACATCAAAATGAGAGCTTGCCCTGCCCTCAGTCCAGGCTGATAGCATGTAAGCCATATCTGTTCTAAAGCTATGTAAGCAAATAACTGCAGGTCTGATATAATAAATGAGGGAATGAGAGACTTTTACCCATGAGCAGAACCACAAGACATTTGCAAAGGACCTGGCTCACATTTGGCTGAATTAGACTGTGGTTAGACCAAGTCCACAAATGGTTATACAGTTATACCACAAAAGAATAATCAAGATGCAGGACAGAAAGTGGAGGAAGACCTGTAGATTAAAGAGACAGGGTCAAGGAACCTGAGGTCTAGAAAAATAACATTTTACTAGAAGCTGATCGTTATCAATAGGAAATACAAAATAGAAACCCCTAGGTGCATTATCTAATTCCAGGATGAAAGTGATCCACAAATGTAATACAGCAAGGAAAAAACCCTCCTGATTTCAAACACAGCTATATTATTGTGGAAAGCTCTAATAAGACTGCATTGTATACTATGTGCACTTACATTCACAAGGACAAGAAAGGTGAGTACAGAATGCTGCAGACGACACTATGAGCACTGCAAATCTTTTCTTCTGGGGGAATTTTATTTTTTTGGTGGCTTCACTAAATGCATGGCCATGTCCTTATTTCTCATTTGCTTACTATGCCTGCTGTTACAACCAGATTCTGTATAATGGGTGGAGCTGTGCTTTGCCTTCTTCTGGCTAATAATGTTAAGTGATAACATGAGCATTCCTCCTTTGTTTCAGGACAAAGTCACAAGAGTTAATTTAAGCTATAACAGTAAGAGAGAAGTGCTCATCAAATCAGACGCTGATCTCAGCTGGGAGGAGGTAAATGAATTCCATGTGGTAATTTAAAAATCTGTTCCTTATTGTTTCTCAGCTGTTAACTGTTGCCTCCCAACTGGGCCTGTGCTGGACTGTGTGCTAATTGGACCCAACAAGCGTTGGTAAGAAGGGTCAAAGAACCAAAGTCTTGGTTTGAATCTTGGCCCATGATACAGGGAAGTCATGCTTGCTCTGTTTAGCACCTGGAAAATGAAATGCTTATATGAAGCAGAGGACAAGGTTAGCACAAGAACAAATTGTTTTAACCTGGCCATAAATGGGTTTTGGCTGGAATTCTTTCTAAAATACTTCTCATGATCACAGCAGTGGGAGTCTGGAAAATCCATTTATGGAAGGGGTTGCATGATACCCCTTCCAGCCAACACCAGAGGACAGGCTCAGCGGTTGTGGGCACCCCTTCAAGTTCTTTGTTCTTACCTTTGAGAGAATTACTAAGAAAACTCTGTAATAATCTGTAGCTTAGATCATAATGCATGAGCCAGGAAAAAAATGCAAAACACAGCTTGACTTTTGGTTCCCAGGTGGAGTTTGCAGAATTGGCATTTACAACCACCATCTGATCTCATTAGATATGGAAGCCATCAAGAGATGATAAACATGGAATCGCATAGCACCATTTTTGCGGTTACATTTTAAGAGCTGAACAGCGTTTAATGCCAAGCTGAAGAAAAGGTGCCATTTCAAATATTGCCGTCCTCATGTGTTGACTTAAGGAAAAGTGTGAGGATGGTACACACTCCCCCCAAATCAAGAGTCATGCAGACCTATTGTTAGCTTGCTAGTAGGTATAAGGGCTCAAAGGGTGAATCAGAAGAAGGAATTTGGAAGAGATAGTGAGCTTAAGGCTCAGCTGTGAAGCAGCCAGTGGCAGGATGACACTGTGTATATGTACAGTTTCCAAAAAGCTCTCAGTGCATGTGAACTGCTCAACAAACTCATATGATCTGATACACTTGTTCAGCCAGCTTCTTTCTGCCTGCCAGGTGGGTTTGTCCATAGTCTCTGATTTCTGTACAACAATCTGGTTTTGTGCATGTGTTTCCTCTTAAGAATATGGCTTCAAGAAATAGTTATTTTCTGCTTAAAGCTTCAAAAGCACAAAATGTTGATACAAAACAGCTTTCAACTTTTTCACAAATCAGTGTAAACATAAGCATAGGAAAGGTGAAAGGATAAGATTTACTGTGCCATTTGTATTTAATAAATACTGCTCATAAAAGGTAATGCTTATATTACTTGAATAATATAATTGATTGAATGAGATGGTGAAATAAGAAGGGCCACTAATGACGATCACAGTAAAGTTTTATGTTAGTGCTCCTCTTGAATTTATTGAATGAGGGAATAGCTGCTCTGTACACCCTTGGAAATCAGAGAGAGGTACTTGGTTTTGAATTCTGTTGGGACCAGAGGACGTACTACATAGTTGATTCCTATCGTAGTTCTTTCTGGCTGAGGCAGGATTTTTTAAAGAACAAGTGCCACTGATTTTTTTTTTAAGGTCTTTTCCTTCATTTCAGTGAGCAATAGGTAAGGCTGCTAAAATAAATGGATGTCACCAGACATATAAATTGTGCCTTGGCTAATGAGCCCTCTGTGTCTCACTGAACTGAGATGTCTTTTATCATCTCAGTTACTGATGTGGACACAGGTGAAGAGCTGCATTATAAGCTACAGCAACCAGGAAAACAAGGGGGTAGACACATTATTTTCAGCTTGTTCTTTGAGGTGAAACTTGGGGTATATAATATATATAAACAAATAAAAATGATGGGGTTTTATATATATGTGATTATGTATAGAATATCTATAAAGCATCATTTGGAGACTACAGACAGTTTTATCAAGCCAGATCTCCCCTTATATATATTTGAAGACCTGACTGAATCATTAGATCATCCATTTGGCCTTCAGGATATCAAAGGACACATCATTTCAATCTGTTACCCTGTACTGAATCCAGCAAGTTATTTTTGCGTATCAGTCAAAAAGATATCCAGCCACTATCAATAACGTGCAAATCTTAGCAGTGGTTTTAAAATTTGTGTTGACGTATTCTTATCTATCTTCTCTTCTGCATTCTCTGTCACAAGACCAGTGATTTCATCCTACTGAGTCAATTGGTCCTGTAAGAGAGCTGGGGGATCATCTGATAGATGCCAGGGATAGCTTCCTCTAAACCAAACAAATGAAACAATACTGGATGCCATGTTATGGGAGGGTCATCCTGGGGATAGGGACAAACAGAAATCATCCTGAAAGGCATTTGCAGAGGATCTTCTTGGGAACAGCCACTCAGAGTGGAGTCTAGAAGACAAGAGGAAAAGAGGTGTGCTTAGGGCTTCCATGAACTGAAGGATCTGGAAGAGAAAAAAGATAAGAAACTTCAGATGTGGTAACAGTTAAGGTATACTGAATCTAGGTGACAGCTAATAGCGTGGAGGAGCTCTTACAAAGTCTGGAAAGCCTTTGAGACTAGATGAAAATTTATGTGGACCCTGTAACCCATTATAGCCAAAAGGGCTGTCTGAAGGTGACGAGTAGTCAGAAGATTTTGAGTAACATCTTATCCTACGGAAATTAATCATGCTCCTAAGGGGAATAGCGTAGAGAAACAATGCTTGTATTCATTGTTTAATGTGAAAGGGAAGGTTGAGTGAGACAGCACACAGCCCCTTAGCAACACAAGGTAATTCTTCAGTGTGTTCCCTAATTATACACCATAAATGTCAGTCACACTTCATGTTACCTGTAGTTAACTGTAATCCAGCTGCATGAACCCAACATAAATTAGCCAGTTTGTATAGTTTGCTGTTAAATATACTTCAGAATAGGGTACATCTGATTGCCAGGGGACGTGGGGGGAAACAGATCTGTAATCTCATCCCATAAATCTCACCTTCCTATCCTGGAGCACTCTTAACCACATTTCTTAACACAAGATTTGCATCAGCATAAAATTTTGTCCTTGTCTGTCTGTTGAATCTTCCAAATCCTTTTTGCTTGTACGGGATGAAAAGAATTCCTCTCGAGGCAATGGCAGATCTCTGCTTGTAAAAATGACAGAACATTAGAAATTCAATCCATTGTGTGGCATGGGAACAGAACTTTTACTCTAGATTTCCTTAAAAATGAATATATTGGAAAATGTGGTTATCAGCAGGCCATTTATGACCAGAAATATTTTCTTATAACTTAGTGCTCTTTATATCTTTAGATTAGGCACTTGTAAAATAGGCCATTATGTGTAATAAAAAGCATTTAATGAAACTTTCATTTGGAGGACATTGAATTCAACAGACCTAACTTTGACACTGACAAATGTCTCACAAGAGATGATTTGCATGGAAACCACTGGGGTCTCATTTTAGTTCCTGTAACAAACCAGAACAGTGATTTTATCATTTCAAAGTCATTTATATTAGCCTGGAGCTACATGACACAATGGCAATGCTTAGGATTGTAGCAGTACATCATCTGCATAAGTGGCATAACTTTCACTGCTATGATAATCATTCCCAGAGCCTATATCATACATATAAACCTGTTTCAACAAGAAAAAAAAAAAAATTCTAACTGATCCATTATTTCCCAGAAAGACTTATTATCATGTGGCACATGGTTATCTACGTGGAAAAATGGACTGGAAGGTATGGTATACTGATTGGGTCAACATTTTGCCTACCGTTTAGTAGGCAAGATGTTTGTACTGCAATTTTTTACAGTTACATACAACAGCCAAGTAAGAAACAAATACAGTTCACTAATAAATTTATGCCAGGTAATTCTCTTCACTGCAAGAAAGAACAATTTGTAGAATCTAATTAATATTCTAAAACGAAAAAATTACGTGGCTTAGGCAGGCTCTGGATTCAAATTTTTATTTGAAAACTGTTATATGGTAGTCAAACAGACCCACCTAGCTAGAGACACAAGAGAACAAACAAAAAGGGCAAACAGGAAAATCAATGCAAATGTATAGCCTCCAAAAAGTAGAAGGATCAATAAATACACTCTGATATTAATACCACAGGGTTAGATTTATTAACCACCTAGACATCTGAGAAAGAATTTATATAAATACTTAACCCCTTTATTATAAGGATTTATATTTGAAGTTCATCTTTGCAAAAGTCTATTACAGTAGGCAGCCTCTTTACTTAAAAGTGCTCCCTAAAGCAGTGACATTTCTTGTATAAATCACTCCTAACTGCCACAGAAACTGAAAAGAGATTTTAAGCCCATGATAACAGTTTTCAAAAACATCAGAATTCTCTTCTTAAGAACCATTTAGGTGAGATTTTTCAAAGTTATTTGAGGACCTAAATGCCACTGATTTCATGGGAGTCAAGAGCTTCCTGTTGTAGTCCAGGGTCTGTCCTTTCTGGAGTGGGACAACGAGGGATCTTCCCAGCAAAACCAGGGGTCTTCTGGTTGGTTGTAGACCACAGCAGTGGGCAACAGAAATGGGACAGGCTGTAACTCATTTCCCCTGATGGACCCACCCTTCCGGCATTACGCTAGCAGAGCATGCAGCTTCAGATAGCCTTATCTCGGGCCCTTCTGCATGCAGCACATATTCTCAATGCCATCATGTAAAGAAACTCGGGCAAGTGGTTTGTTAGGTAGTGTTCTCAGTATCTGGGCAAATATAAAAATACCAGTCTTCAGAAAAAACTTAAACAATTGCAGAATTGCCTCTGGCCCAAAGAGGAGCTCTGTGGACCAGAGGAGAGCCTAGTCCTTGTGATGGTTTCCCTCCAGCTAAATCCTTAACTGGCAGGGCAACTTCGTGTCACAGGGTTTAAGCACAGCCTTGAATGGTGCTGACTGAGATAAATAAATAAGAAGACTGAGAAAAATAAATAAGAACCAGCGCACATTTCAAGCCTATGATGAAAACAAGCATAGTCACACATGTATAAAGCCAAGCACCAGAGATGTGGCCTGCGCTATTTTGAGGAGAGGCAGCAGAGCGAGGGAGAGGGGCTGTTCCGACTTACCCCAGTATTATTAACACCACTGTTAAGTTCTCTCTATTTCATTTATATACTTTAAAAGCTACATGGATTTTAATGTATTAATTTCTCCTAGTATCTGGGTCTCCCAAGTACTCATGCATGTCTCAGTGCTCTTAAATAGTGGCTATAATTAGTACAATTGTGGCTTTAACAGTTCTGGTTTCTCCACCTTAACTTAGTAAAAATCACTGAAAGGATTCTTCAAAAATATTATCCTGCCTTGGTACATGAACACACATGTGAGCAGGTTTGCCACTTGTGACAGCCTCTGCTTGAAAGAGATGGATAAGCCACGGTAACACAGAGGAGGGAGCAATATGTTAGCAGTACTGTCAGGGAAATGTCCCCCATCTACCCATGTGTATAATCTGCTTGCTCTAGCTATCAGTCATTTTTCCTATGCACCACTCCACAGTATTTACTTGGAATGAAATCCTGCTTTTAGAACCTCTTATTGTCAGTCATGCCTCTGCAAACTGACTTCAGGGCTTTTTTGAGATTTCAGGCCTATGCTGACTTTTACTAGGAACTGGCCCCTCATTTGATGTATCACAAACTTGTCATCACAGCTTTTCTTAAGTATTTTCTTACAGACATATTTCCTATTGACTAATATACCAATAGCATTTTGGCAACTGTGCAAAATATGCATGGCATATCAGGGCATCAGATAGAGTATTTCTAATCACATTTTTATTAACTTAGAAAGAACTGGCAACCCATGAACCACTGGCTCTGTTACTTCCCACTACCTGGGAAGCAACAGCTGATTCTCAGACCCTCAACAGACTGCAAAGCGTAGCTTGAGACTTTGCATGTTTAAGTATTAACACTACTTACATTATTATATAGAATACTGTGTTATTCAGCAGCTGTAAAAACCTTTAGGGGTATCTTGCAGTGCTTGCTGAAGCAAAGCTGGTTTTGAAGCCAAGTGGCATTGTGCCTGAATAAGACCCAAATTTGGACAGGTAGTTATATTCCTATAATTCTTTAGTGTTTGCCCTGAGTGCCCATGCTATGAGGTTCAGTACTTATATTAAAGAGGTTTCATTTTGTCAAGGTGAAGGGTGTTCAGGCTGCTGAATATTTTGCTTAAGATGGGATTTACTTTCTCTCTCCTTTCCCGGTTCCCTGCAGTTTGCCTCCTGATGACGGATAATCTTTCCCTAGCGAAGGTATTTTTCCCCAAGTGTGAAATTGATTCCAGCTGACAACAGAGTGTGTCAATCACTTCCCACTTTTGTCATCTTCAAAGAGTCCTCTTCCCCTTATTTAAATTGTATTTTCATAATTGAAAATTGCTTTCAGATGACTTAATGAATTCCTCCACTCTATTAAAGGCTGAAAGCAGATGAAATACTGCAGCTTTCAGATTAAGTGCATTTTTATAGGGAAGCTTTAGCAGAAGCTTCAGCAGCAACAGCAACAAATTTTCTGCATTAAGACATGCCCTCTAAAGAAGCAGATCAGAGTGGTAGAAATGGCATTTCCCACCAACACCCCTACAAGAAAACAAGTACTAAATTTTATTTTGACCTTATAGACATATTTTAAAAGCTTCTGAATTGCTGGAGCTGCCATCAATCTCCAAACAGCTAATGTGACCCATTGATCAACTGAGATTTGTATTCTTTCCAGTTGATATAGTGCTGCGTCTTCCATTGTGGTATCTCTTTAGAAGGATAAGGCTGACCCTGGAAAGCATAAATGTTTTCCTGGTAAAATATACTGTGTAATCTCTATTAGCTACCCACAGTTAATCTTATGATAGTAAGTAGAGAGAGGCATAAACTGTTTTCATATGATGATACCCACCGATCACTGGGGCTTGAAATGCAGGCTTGCTCAGCAAAGTAGTAGTTGATAAAGACAGCTGAACTATTAAACCATCTGAAGCTCTGCTTTTGAGAGACTGTAGTGCAAATGTCTGCTGAAATCTGTGTGTCATTTCTTCACGTATTTTACTTAAAAGTAGCTTAATTCTTGAGACATTTTTTTGTACAAAAGAGTGAACTACAGTTTCTTTATATTCTAAAAACAAATAGCAGTATCCAGATTTGGAAATAAGAGGGTTTTAAATCTTAATACTGTTTCATTTGATGTTTTTATTTTTTTTAAGAAGCTGCCCAGTGAATTGGTATGTACTGGTGGGCTTCAACACATGGCTAAAAGCCAATATCTCCTGGATTAGAATGAGTCAGACTGATTTACCAGGCCCAGTTTTCTATGTACTCAGTCAAATGCAAATCTAGAATAACTCTGCTAAGGCAGTGAAGTTACCCCAGTTTTGCCCTGGTGTGCATGATGTCAGAAACAGGACTACTGTGTTCATATGCATAAATCCCCTTACCCTCTTATTGACCTGGATTTGCATTTCACTTCCACTTTTTTTTGTAGTAGTATGGACAGACTATTCGTAGTTGGGTCCATTTGCAGTGTAGACCTCAGCAGTGCATAAAGCTCTAAAAAAGGAGAGAGGAAAATGAAGAAAGTGTGTAGGTGAGCAAATGAGACATAATACATATAGCCTAAAAAGGACATAATTTTGTTTCCACTTGAGGCTATCTTACAATCCCCTGACACAACAGAATTATATCTAGGTTTGTAACCTTCACGTTGGTAAATGTAGCTTTAAACCACCATGGCCTTCAAAATACTTATCTCTGGTTCAAATTATCTGAGCTGAAATCACAGTCAAGCACAACATCCCAGCTCAGTGAAACAGGGAAAAGTAGTAGTTATTTATTTCACAGGTTTGTCATAGATAAATAATGGTGTGATAAAAATAGTCTAGATGCTACAATGCAAAGCAACTCAGTATTAAACACAGTGTTTGGGGAAAAAAAAGTGATTAATTTTTCGGATAACGTAATGATAAGGTATCTGAGCCAGGGCATCCCTGGCATATGACATGAGGTGTTTCAATGATCTGTGGACCAAACTGAGGCCAATCAGTGATGACACATTGGCTTTCTATTATCTCCCAGTTTACTGCAGAAAAGGTCTAACAGAAAAAAGGAAAGTTCTGTCCTTTTCTGTTAGCTTTATCTTAAATATCACAGCTGAGATGTCTTAGAGGTATGGCATAAATCTCACAGCTGAGAAGGTTTTAGTGGCTTCAGGCCATCTTTCAGAATATCACTTCTAAGTTGCAGAGTAGTATAATTTAAGGCTGTCCTGCAGTACCATCCACATCAAAACATATTTTTAAGGAGTGTTAGAGCTGCCTGCATTGGCGGAGTCCTTCCCGGCTAGGCCTAGAACTTCTAGCAGTAGCAACACTTGAGATAAGGGGTGAGATCCTATTGTAGACATGTCTTACCCAGTCCCTGATGAGTTTTCTATTGCCAGTGCTTCAGCTAAGGAAAGCTGAATTTTGGTTTCCTGCTTGTGAGCAAAGCTGTGGGGTGTGCAGACCTCCCCATCCAAGATCCACCCAAATTATATGAACAAGAACTTGTCCTGAGTACTCAGACTTTTCCCTGCCAAGAGTTTCACAGCTCAAAGTCTAGTCCTGATTATGCCTTTGCTTATAAATAGCATGGATGGTTTTCAGAGGCAGACTTCAGAACCTACTCAGACCCGCACGTAATTTACAGTACTGACAAATCTGTAGGGGTCCTTGATGTCACTCCAGTCCTTTTGCACAGCCGTGGAGTGACCACATCAGGAGTGACAGTCCGAACTCATGCCCTTAAAGCTAAAGTTCTGTATGGACACCTCAAAATGTTTGGAAGCAGCTCTTTCAGGTTGCTTTTTGGAGGCAGACCCTTGTGACCACAAAAAGCAAGACGCTTCTTTCTCCAGCAGGCCCATTTCACCAGCAGTGAAATTCAGAAACGGGAAAACCCGAATTCTTTACAACTCTCATCTATATGGATGTCAGGATTCTGAAAACTCCTGCCAAACGAAACCTACAGACTTGCCTGGAGATAAACCCAGAGGCTTCTGAGAAGCCCCTGTTACTGCTCTGCTGAATGGGCACTTCACTGGCCTGGCGCCATGTCACCAGCTAGCCCCATTCAGCAGCGCACCTGATGTGCGGTGTACTGTGCAATAAACATCTGAGATAGGAATCGCCTGAGCTAATTCCAACCCTTCGGATGTTGTCCTGAGCTAGATACCTAAGCTTCATTGACAGAGAAGTGAGAGAGACATTTTGGTACTGTAGTGCCTTCCACTTAAGGGCATGACTGTATGAGATGTGATGAGCACCTCGCTGCTGCGGAAAGCACATGTTCCCATTGCATTTCATCCCCATCTGTGGTGGTTTGACCC
>WAAD01007705.1:0-45851 GCA_013389945.1 Fregata magnificens
TGTTGGATTGTTGCATGCTGAAGCCAGTTCTGGTTACATCACCGCTGCATTTTGCTCAGTTTCATCAATGTTCATTCTTCATTAATCTGGGTGATTCTTACTGTAATACCATTAAGATGGCATAGAGCAACCATAAAAGTGATGACATACAATATTATATAACAATTAACATCATATGATTCAGTTCATTGGCTATTTTCACCTAAAATCAAATCCCCTTGAGGTACACATNCATCCTTCTGCATTACCCACCAAGTGCACCCAGGTCCCTGAGCAAAAGCAATCCCACGAATGGGTTTGCCTTTGCCCGAAGCAGGAATAACCCACACTGTCTTCCCCAGCATATTTTTTATGTGCACTACAGGGACTTTATCCCCTTCTACAGTACGTAGAAGTTTTGATTGGGCAGGGCCAGCTCGATTGGCAGATCCCCTAGTGTTGACTAGCCAGGTGGCTTTTGCTAACTGTGTATCCCGAAGTTTGAACATCCCACCACCCGTTCCTCTCAGTGTAGTCTTTAACAGTCCATTGTATCGTTCGATTTTCCTGGAGGCTGGTGCATGGTAGGGGATGTGATATACCCACCCAATGCCATGCTCTTTGCCCTGGGTGTCTATGAGGTTGTTTTTGGAAATGAGTCCCATTGTCTGACTCAATTCTTTCTGGAGTGCCATGTCGCCATAGGACTTGCTTTTCAAGGCACAGGATAGTGTGCCAGGTGGTGGCATGGAGCAAGGGATATGTTTCCAGCCATCCACTGTTTGCTTCCACCATTGTAAGCTTGCCTTGGTGGGTTTGTGGGAGTGTGATATAAAAAATCTGCCAGGCTTCCCCATATTTCTATTTCAGCCATTGTCCTCCATACCAGGGAGGCTTTAACCACTTGGCTTGTTTGATTGCAGCGCATGTTTCACACTCATGGATAACCTGTGCAGTAGTGTCCATGGTCAAGTCCACCCCTTGATCACGAACCCATCTATATGTTGCATCTCTTCCTTGATGGCCTGAGGTGTCACCGAGCTATAAATAATTCACCCTTATGTTGCCAGTCCAGATCCACCTGAGCCACTTCAATCTTAGCAGCCTGATCCACTTGCTGGTTGTTTTGATGTTGTTTAGTGGCCCAACTCTTGGGTACGTGAGCATCTACATGACATACTTTTACAACCAGGTTCTCTACCTGGGCAGCAATATCTTGCCACAGTGCGGCAGCCCAGATGGGCTTGCCTCTGTGCTGCCAGTTGCTCTGCTTTCATTGCTGTAGCCACCCGCGCAGGGCGTTTGCCACCGTCCATGAGTCAGTATAGAGATAAAGTACTGGCCACTTTTCTTGGTCAGCAATGTCTAAAGCCAGCTGGATGGCCTTCACTTCTGCAACTTGGCTCAATTCACCTTCTGCTTCAGCAGTTTCTGCAACTTGTGTAGGACTCCGTACAGCAACCTTCTACCTCCAATGCTTTCCTACAATGCAACAGGACCCATCAGTGAACAGGGCATATTGCTTCTCATTTTCTGGTAGTTTATTATACAGTGGGGCCTTCTCAGCACGCGTTACCTCCTCCTCTGGTGATATTCTGAAATCGTTGCCTTCTGGCCAGTCCATAACCATTTCCAAGGTTCCTGGATGACTGGGGTTTCCTATTTGAGCCCGTTGTGTGATCAGCGCCGACCCACTTACTCCACATAGCATCAGCTGCATGGTGTGTAGAGGGGACCCTCCCTTTGAACATCCAGCCCAGCACCGGCAGTCAGGGTGCCAGGAGGAGCTGTGCTTCAGTACCAACCACTTCTGAAGCAGCTTGAACTCCTTCATATGCTGCCAATACCTCTTTTTCTGTTGGAGTATAGCAGGCCTCAGATCCTCTGTATCCCTGACTCCAAAACCCTAGGGGTCGACCTCGAGTCTCCCCTGATGCTTTCTGCCAGAGGCTCCAGGTAGGGCAACTCACCCCGGCTGCGGTGTAGAGCACATTTTTTACACCTTGCCCTGCCCGGACTGGCCCAAGGGCTACTGCATGAACTTATCTCATCTCCTGTTTAATTTGTTCAAAAGCTTGTCATTGCCTAGGGCCCCATTTGAAATTGTTCTTCTTCCGAGCCACTTGATAGAGACGGCTTACAATCACACTGTAATTTGGAATATGCATTCTCCAAAAACCCACAACACCTAAGAAAGCTTTTGTTTCCTTTTTACTAGTTGGTGGGGACATAGCTGTTATTTTGTTGATCACATCCATTGGGATCTGATGACGTCCGTCCTGCCATTTTATTCCTAAAAACTGTATCATCTCCTGTGCAGGTCCCTTGACCTTACTTCGTTGTATGGCAAAACCTGCCTTCAGAAGGATTTGGACTGTTTTCTTCCATTTCTCAAAAACTTCTTCTGCTGTATTGCCCCATATGATGATTTCATCCATGTATTGCAGGTGTTCCGGATCTCCACCCTGTTCCAGTGCTGTCTGGATCAGTCCATGGCAAATGGCAGGGCTGTGTTTCCACCCCTGGTGCAGTCAACTCCAGATGTACTGGACACCCCTCCAGGTGAAAGCAAACTGTGGCCTGCACTTTGCTGCGAAAGAGATTGAGAAAAACGCATTAGCAATATCAATTGTGGCATACCACTTGGCTGCCTTTGACTCCAGTTCGTATTGAAGTTCTAGCATGTCTGGCATGGCAGCACTCAGCAGCGGCGTGACTTCATTCAGGCCACAATAGTCTACTGTTAGTTTCCACTCTCCACTAGGTTTTCACACTGGTCACATGGGACTGTTAAAGGGTGTGCGAATCTTGCTGATCACTCCTTGGGTCTCCACCCGACGAATCAGCTCATGGATGGGAATCAAGGAGTCTCAGTTAGTGTGATATTGCCGCCGGTGCACCATTGTGGTGGCGATCAGCACCTGTTGTTCTTTGACCCTCAGCAACCCTACAACAGAAGGGTCCTCAGTGACTGGGCAAGGTAGAGAGCTGTTTAATTTCCTCTGTCTCCAAGGCAGCTATACCAAAAGCCCACCAGTACCCTTTTGGGTCCTTGAAATACCCTCTCCTGAGGTAGTCTATGCCAAGGATGCATGGAGCCTCTGGGCCAGTCACAATGGGGTGCTTCTGCCACTCATTCCTGGTTAGGCTCACTTTGGCCTCCAATACAGTTAGCTGCTGGGATCCCCCTGTCACTCCAGAAATACAGATGGGTTCTGCCCCTATATAGCTTGATGGCATTAGGGTACACTGTGCACCGGTGTCCACTAGAGCCTTATACTCTTGTGGGTCTGATGTGCCAGGCCATCGAATTCACACTGTCCAGTAAACCCAGTTGCCCCTTTCCTCCACCTAGCTGGAGGCAGGGCCCCTCTAATCCCAGTCATCGTATTTGCTACTCACTTCTTGTAAATACGAATCAGAAGTCTCTTCATTAAGATCAGGAATAAGATCAGCCCTTCTACTTTGTCTGCGGAACTGACCACTGGAAACTGGAGCAGCGATTTTCCTGGAAGAACCCCCTTTAGTAGTTGTTTTTCCTTGCCACTCACATACCCATGCCTCTAGAGTCAAGATAGATTTTCCATACCACTTCCTCATATCCTCTTCATGGTCATGCAGGTAGAACCATGGGGTGCCCCATGGTGTGTACCCTCTATATCCTCTCTCTTGAGCAGAACGCTGACTCCCAATAGCTGAGATACTGGTCCGTACAGGTGGAGAGTAGGACCTATCCTCTTTGAGTTGCTGGACCTTCCGGGACAGTTTCTCCACAGCTGAGATGAGGGAGGAAGAGATACTTTCTTCGTATTCCCAGAGTTGGCTAGCCAATTCATCCACCGTTGGTGCCTCTTCATCTTTCCAGGTCAGTATTGCCAACAAGTTGGCATATGACGCTGGTGCGCTCCAAACCAATTTCCACCACATGGGTCATGTGCACCGGACTTCATTTGGATCTTTGGATAACTGCTTTTTGTAAAGGTCACCATAAATCACCTCCAGCATGGCTAATTCCCTCAGGTACTGGATACCTCTCTCCATGGTGGCCCATTTGCCTGGGCAATATATAACATCTTCCTTGAAGGGATACCTTTCCTTCACGCTGGACAAGAGTTGCCTCCAGAGGCTGAGGGCTTATGCCCCTTTTCCAATTGCTTTGTCAATGCCCCCTTCCCTAGAAAGGGATCCCAGCTGCTTGGCTTCCTTACCCTCTAATTCCAGGCTACTGGCCCCATTATCCCAGCATCAGAGCAGCCAGGTGACAATGTGCTTGCCTGGACAACATCTGAAATCTTTTTGCATATCTCACAGCTCACTCAAGGATAGGGATCAGGTGGTTTCCATCTCATTTATGAGTTCTTCCTCTGCCTCTCCTCATGATGGCCCTGCTCCATCATCATCTCTTTCTAAACGAGCTGACTTTCGCTTCCAAGATTTCTTCTTGTGTGTTGGGGCAACTGATTACCGGCACGGGTTGGTTCCCTGGCTCAGCTGCAGTGTCTGTCGCCGGGGTTGGAGTAGCCGCAGTGCTTGTTGCCGGGGTTGGAGTAACCTGTTGTTTTGTCATCAGATCCAGAGACCTTCTCTTCCCCTTGAGGGTGCTGAACAGTGTTGAACAGGGCTCAGTAGGCATGGGCCAGGCCCCAGCACATTGCAGTGATTTGTGTCTCCCTAGAATTGCCAGGGTGACAGCATACTTTTTCCAAATATTCTACTAATTTTTCAGGATTTTGCAGTTGGTCAGGGGTAAAGTTCCAAAAGACTGGAGGTGCCCACCATCCTAGGCATTTGCCCATGCTATCCCACACAGCCTGCCACTCATAACTCTCCAGCCTCGGGTCAGATCTCTGGATGATATTCTTAAATTGCTTTTTAACCTTAGATAAAACTGAAACAATATTCCCAAGAAATACCAATAGAAGTATCTTAACTATCCAAGGATTTTCAAGATACTGAAAAGTTATTGTAATGAAGGAGGAAACATCATAGAAGAAGGTAGTGAAGGTGACATTCTGTATTTCCTCCATAAAAAACTTCTCAGAGGAAGAAGTATAATTGCTAATTGTCTCCATGAGGTGGTACCCGAAGTACAGTAATGGCTTCAGTACAAAACCCAAATACCAGATAAAGCTCAAGGCCAGTGTTTTAATAACAGATCTCCCAGGCAAAACATCACTAATCACTGCAGAGCACAGCAAACTGCAAAACCCAACACCAATCTTTAACATGTACAGCAACAAAAAGAGCATTGTGCAGATCAGATAAACTAATGTCAAGAACAGATGAATCAATATTGTGACCTGCAACTGTTAACAGATATAAATTCCTTAATAAGCTCTGGTTAAACTGTTATTATCTCAAACCCTTCAAGCCCCATGTTGGGCGCCAAAAGGACTGTCGTGGTTTAGCCCCAGTCAGCAACCAAACACCACAGAGCTGCTCGCTCACCCTCCCCCCCAGTGGGATGGGGGAGATATTCTGAAGAGCAAAAGTAAGAAAACTCCTGAGTTGAGATAAGAACAGTTCAATAACTATAATCATCATCATCATCATCATCATAAATTGTCATGAAAAGGAAAACAATGAGAGAGAGACAGAGAAACAAAACCCAGGAAAAACAAGTGATGCAACCGCCCACCACCCGCCGACCGATGCCCAGCCCGTCTCTGAGCAGCAATCGCTGCCCTCCGGCCAACTCCCCGCAGTTTATATACTGAGCATGATGTCATATGGTATGGAATATCCCTTTGGCCAGTTTGGGACAGCTGTCCTGGCTATGCCCCCTCCCAGCTTCTTGTGCACCTGGCAGGGCCTGGGAAGCTGAAAAAAGTCCTTGACTAGTGTAAGCACTACTCAGCAACAACTGAAACATCAGTGTGTTATCAACATTATTCTCATACTAAATCCAACACACAGCACTATACCAGCTACTAGGAAGAAAAGTAACTCTATCCCAGCTGAAACCAGGACACAGTCACATGACAGAGATGAAAGAACAAAATACCGGAGAGTCCCTGAAAGCAGAGGCTCAAGAATAGTGCCCTGCACAGAAACTCACGCTGCCACTGCCCATGCAATTCTTGTCTTCTAGGCAGACAAATGGAGAACTCTAATTTTGGAACTGTTGGAAGTAGGGGCAAGAACTAATTTATTTTGAATGTGAGTAAAAGATAGATAAAAAATTGAGAAAAAACAAGGTAAGGTTTTCTAAAAAATAGGATCCTGTCTTACAGCCACATAGTTGAGGACTATTGACTGGTCCCAACCTCTAATCTTTTCTGATTTTGTGACAATATGTTTCTGCTTCCTGCATTAGTTAAAAATGACTATTCTTCCCTTAATATAGGTGACTCACTGGCACAGTCCGTACTTTTTTGCCTACTTCCCTGCAGCCTCTTCCTTCCCAGCTCTTCTTGCAGATATGTTGTCTGGTGGAATAGGATGTGTGGGCTTCTCTTGGGTAAGTTTACTGGGGTATGTACTGCTATATGGTAATGGTGCTTCCCCTTGCCAAGATTTTAAGTATTTCAGTAACATTCTTCAATGAAATTACTGATTAATAGCAGCAAAGTCACAGGACTATTTTTATAGGTAAATTTCCTTGACTAATTAAGTGTTTTCTCATAGACACCCTGAATGACTCCAGGAATAAAAGGCTATTTCCTCTTAGAAGTTTTGCCCTTGAAAAATCACCAGCATTTGGAATTAGTGGTAGCAGTGCAAACTTACTGGTAATTCACTGAGTAGTATGACTGTTGCCTATCACCTGGTGGTGTTACTTCTCTTATCATCTGCATGAATGGAAAATTGTGTTAGAAAACCCCACATTCTTATGAGATGGGCTCTTCTCAAAAGAGTTTGGTACTTGATGTCAAAAAAAAAAAAAAGCAAGATGCAAATCCTAGCTTTGACATTTGATAGCTGTGGTTCTTTGTGAGGCTCAGTTTGACATTTTGTAGTAAGTATTAGAAAGCACATGCACAAAAAGGTCTTCACCAAATTTAGCTGGTGAAGTTAGTCAGCTAGTCTCTTCCTCTATAGTCAGAAGACAGAGAGAGAGAGAAATAGTTATTCTTGCTCTGGTAGATCCTATTTCTCTTCATGGTCTAGTGAGGTTATTCCCTCTGTTCTGTTTTTCAACACAGGCTGCAAGTCCAGCTTGCACAGAGCTGGAGACTGTCATGCTGGATTGGCTGGGGAAGATGATTAATTTGCCTGAAGAGTTTTTAGCTGGGAAGGATGGCCAAGGTGGAGGAGTCATTCAGGTAAGAGGGGACATGAAAAAGAATACAGGATGAGTTTGTGGACTTCATGATTTTGTAAAACCTTCATACCAAAACACTAATAAAGGAAAGATATGGTTTTTTCTGCCACAGGGGTTCCGTTCAGATTTTCAGAAAGACTGATGCTCTGTGAGAATGTCCATAGGTGGGTAGGATCATTCATGAAAGTAATGGGTTTTTTTTCTGAGCAGCTGGATTCTGAAACACTCTTCTCTGTGAAGAATTGTTAGTAGTTCAACTTAACAGCACAATTTGGGCTTAAAATTTAAATCATGATGTTGAAAAACCATGTAGGATGGAAACTTTAATTTGTTGATCAAGTGAAGTGAGCTCATACTTACCAACAGTGTGCAGCAATGTTTCATGGCTGAAAATAGAAAAAAACTTCTCAAATCGAAATATATCTGAGGATTTTGAGTACACCATCATAGAAGTGGTTACAAAGGCTTCCTGGAAGTCCACCTTAAACATGTTCAGTTGTTTACTTCAGTCAGTTTCCAAAACAGCCTTCGTTTTTTTCAGAAAAAAAAGTGTCAGAGATCAAGCAATGGATAAGAACATAGGAGAGAATCTTCTATAAGTAGAAATAACAGAATGTAGTAGAAAGTCTATCAAGTCTATCAACTTCTTTGTGGAAGAAGTTGAAATTATTTTAAGAGGTTTTCCTTATATAACAAAATGAAATACTGGAATGTTAAAATAAAATGAAGAGCTGCTTAAAATTTGAACCCAAACGGTTCTATCAGTAGGGAATATAATTTTCAGACTACACTGCAGTATCCAAAATAGAACAAAACTCCCAAACTTTGACATTGACTGCTTAATGAAAGCCTACACTGTCTGAGCAGAGTATCTGTACGATGATGAATATATCATCAATGGGCAAACTTGCATGCATAATAAAGCTATATTGTTTGTCAGCCATGGCTCCGCTAGCGCATGGTCTTTCTGCAAATGTAGACTCTGGCCACAGATATTAATCTAACTAAAATAGATCTCTACTGTGAAAAAGACTGAATTTTAAATAATTGTTCTGTGCTCCTTTGATAATCTCTGGAGTCTGGTCATTGGAGGCCAGGGCACACTCCATTTTATCCTCAGGTAGGCTTCTAAATACATCTGAATTACATGCTAGAAGTGAGCGCTTCTTTCTTTGATCTCAGCTGCAAATGCCTACAGCATATGCCAATGAGTTCTTCCCAACATCTTCCCAGGCAAGTATGAATTTAACCCAACTGCTATGATTCTCCTAGGCGGAGCTGCACCTCCACCAGTGTATTTCCAGAATAACTCTTTACTCATCTGCTTGCTCTGTTAGGATCTTTCTCATTACAATTACTAGCGAGAGGGCTATGCTCAAGAAATCAAGCTTTCATCATGCATCTCAACAGCATTTATTTTGTACCAGTGAAAGCAAGCAATTATGCCTGATGGTTATCAGCAGGAAATATTGCCCTTGCAGGCTGACAATGCTAGATTGCCCATAATTTTCATCAGAAACCAGTCTCTCTGTGTTCCTGCTTACGATGAAGTCATTTGTGCTGCAGATCTTCTTGTCTTGCTCTTGAAACAATAGTGATACAAATAAGAGAGCGTGAGGCAAAGGCAACATGAGCGTGTGAAAGTGCCAGTCATTCTCTTGGTAAATACCAAGTAATTATTGTGGCATTGGGTAAAACTGAGCCTGTGAAAATTGGCTCTTAATTACATTTGAAAGTCTATGTCAATATGAAGTGCTTTGTTGTTGTGTGCAGGATGACACTCGAAAATGGCAAAAGATGAAAGAAAATTTCAGTTCAGAGCTCTGGTGGACATGAACATCGGCTCTTGCTGATATTTCTTCCGCCTCTTGAGCCTGCTTGCCATGGCAACCTTTGTTTGCTTGCGGCAAAAGGAAAGGTATCATCATCCTTCACTTAATGCAGAATACAGCATTCAAGAGGAGAAAAAAACAGCTTTTAAAAATAAGTGAGAAAGCAACTTTCTTCCTGAAGCTTGTATCCTGCTGTTCATTCTAGATAAACTGCTGAAAAGTGTACCTACTTTGAATTTTAAAGAGTTTTCTTGCTCTGCAAAGAAGAAGTATTTTAAGGGTGAAGCAAAATGAGCCTCAGACTATCTTTGGCCTGGCAAGGAACACTGCTGATTTATCTTTCTTGTCAGTTAGCCAAGCAGTTCAAGAACGAAGGGGCTTTTTTCCTCAGAAATATTTAGCGCGAGACTTTGGTGCCAAGTGAATAGAAGAGCCTGACAAACCAGGTTCTGCAAACACTTTAAGCTTCAGTATAAAAAAGGTCACTTATGGAAACTGAGGCAAGGTGAAAAAGCCTATGTCTATCGTGACACATCCAAAAGCATTTCCAAGTTACTGGATTCAGGTCCCTTTAGGCTATGTCCCAGCTGTGTATCAGGAGGCAAGATTCAGCTGGGCAACAGGCCCTTTCCTGTTCATCCTTGTTGCTGTGTGAGGAAATTCGTATAAGAACTGTTGTATACACTGACTACGCACCGGCCTGGATGAAGAGCCAGGATGCCAGAACATCTTGTGGCACCCCTCAGAAGGCTGAGGCTATTCTTGAGCCTAAATAAGTCATTTGCCCGCCCAGCCAGGCCGTCTCCAGAATAGTGGGGGCTTCAATTTCCAGACCTCAGATTAATGCCTTAACCTTTGAAATTGCCTGCAGCCATTTTCTTTTCTATATTTGTGCGCATTTCTTCAATATGCATATTCCTTACATGTCCTGGAAAGACACTAACAGTTTTACAGGGCCTTATCAATACAAAAAAAAGAAGAAAAAAAAATAGCCATTTCCTCCACATATATTTGAAAGATTTGCATGTCTCCCCTTAAATATATATTTTAATAAAAGGAATAATTAGTATTATTTCCCACCTATTATATGCCAGGGTGCTAGAGCCAAGTTTACTGTGAAGAACTCAGGTTTAGAAAGGTTGTTTTCAGTGGCTAGCCTGATGCGAGCTGGAATTGGGTCTTGCACACAGGCTTTATGTTGCCAAACTTCATTATGAGGATGTACAACTTACCTGAAAAACTGTATGGACATCACAATAAGTTGCAGTGGTTTGCACAAATGAAAAGTGTTCTTATCTGCTGAATTGCTGGAAAGGGTATTTCAGGCAACATTTTCTGATAGTATATGCCCATTATGCAGGTCTTCTGATTATGCTGGGTTCTTTAGAAGATTATATACTGCTTGTAAAAAAAAAAAAATAGGAAAAAACCCAGCTTCTCAGAAAATAGGTGATGTTCTTGATGGTAAAACATGCCTCACATCTGCTGGACACCCACGACCCGAGTCATTATATTCTAGCTCACAGGACTGTCAGGAAGCACAGGTATTTTTTTTCACTCTTACTTCCCTAATATTGTGCTGAGCATGGCAGAAATAGGCTTGCTACCAATGACATGACGACAGAAGTTTCTCCTCAAGAAACTTACACTGTGTGACATTCATCAACAGATACAGTTGAACATCCAGGAAGGTACCTTTAGGGGAACCATTTGTTTCAGTCCAGAATATTTGCCTGCAATAGGTGGAATTACTGCTTTCTGGATATGCTTGCCTCTCTCCCCTGAATACTAAGGGACCCTAAACAATTATTTTATCTCAGATATTTAACTTTTTAGACAGATAAAGTAAGATGAATCAGATCTGGAAAGTTCTTTATGTGTAAGATGAAGATAACTGTGTGCACACACTCTTGCATCATGAGTTTTGAGAACTACGGACAGGCATGATTTCTCGGTGTTCAGATATTCTGATGAGTATTCTGAGTATCTGGCTACAGACCACATGCAGAATAAGATTAAACGGGGAGATGGCCAAGTTATGTTTTCTGTAATTGATGGACAGAATTTCCTTCACCCCTTGCCTCCACATGGAAGTTCCACCTTCCTTGACCCAAGAGGGATATTTGTGTTCCTATACCATTCTGTATCTCTAATCTTTCCCTCGGTTGCCATAATGCTGTATGCAGCAGCAGCAGCAGTAAGAAATGCACAAAAGTGTCTCCAGCTTGTCTTTGTGCTCTGATGCAGACCTCAGGGTCTGCATTCCTCAAATCCCACACCACCGGAAAGGCAGATAAAATATATTTGCCATGGCAATCAATACCTTTAATAAATGTTTAGAGACTGTCCTTTTTCCTGCTTACTCCATTCATGAGGCTGTTTAATTTCAGCTGGATTGAGTTCACTCGCTGTTGAGATGTTGGCAGGTGTAGAAGGCAGCTTTGTCTCATATAAGTAGGTCAGCTAACTTCAGTATTAGGAGAAGGTCTGAGTTCACTGGCATCACTCTCATGTATGAAACCTGTAGGACCAGGCCCACCTCCAGGGAAGAAATAAGACTTCCCAAATAGTTAAGCATGCATTGTAATGGGTAAGTATACACAGGTCTTCAACAGAGGGAGGAGAGACTTTTGGTACAGGATAAGAAACAGCACTCCAAAATTAGCTTGTTGACATTGGGGATATTTCTGAGACATACATATTAATATAAGGAACTGTATTCCTTGCAGTGTTATGTGCTTGGCAGAGGACGATTCACATGACAATCGCTCAACTTTGAAAGTACCTAAAAACTCTGTCTTGCGTATGGACCCCCAAAACCACTGAAGTTTATGAACATGTGTTTACAAACTGTTACTTATAGTTTAAAAGAGCAGTTTAGAGCATGTTTCATCTGCCTGCTCTAGAGGAAAACCATAAAAAGAATTTGCGGGAACTTGTATTCTCTTGTGAAATTTACAGATCAATTGATACCAAAAATTCCCCTCTTTGTTGTCACAGAGTGTCCAAGACACAATTTAAGCTCGTGCATTGTGAGTCAAAGGGCAATTTAGAAACAGTGTGTGACTGTTCCTTTCCTCTGTGTGTTTTTGATGAAGAAAGCGTACATAACTAATACCTGGAAATGCAGTTAGCTATATTGAATCATAGCTTTTTTGCTCCTTCAGTGTTCTTTCTCTCTTAGCCACAATAATTGGCTTGCCCGGGGTAACTCTAAATATTATATAAGCGCTATAATTATGCATGTTGCTTGATAGAAATGAGAGTTGGCAGTCAGATTCTGACAGAAATTAACTGTGTGGAAATCCAGGGTAACAGAAATCAACAGTTACTCTGCCGTTGTTACTGGTTAACAAATGACTGGTGCCTGGTTCGAGAGCCTTTTCACATGCCTTCAAGTCTGTGAGTCCAGCTTTCTAGCACTGATTGCAAGGCTGGTGCCTAATCTGAATAAGCAGAGAGATTAAAGAGAGCAGACAGAGGCATCAGGAAGGAGGAGGCCAACATGAAATAGAGATTCCTCCCTTGCTGTCACACCTATTCTTAAAAAGCATGAGATTGTGTGGTTTCACAGATGCAGTTTCTGTTAACAACTTTGCAGAATCAGACAGAAGAAAATGTTGCTTTTCTTCTTCTGGAATGTCTTTCTTTTGAACCTTCCTTCAATTTGTCCCACAGGGAAGTGCAAGCGAGGCCACCCTGATTTCACTGCTCGCTGCAAGAACAAAATCTATCAGACGGGTGCAGTCAGAAAAGCCTGAGCTAACAGAAGCAGACATCATGGGCAGGCTGGTGGCCTATGCTTCTGATCAGGTGAGTACCTCTCAAAACCATGGGAACATGGGGTCTCTACCTAAGAGTTTCAGCCATCTCAACAGGCAGGTGAATTAAGTGTAAACTCCTTGGATTGGTGACTATTTGGTTTTGCTTGTTTAAATCTTATTGTACATCATAAGTGGGCTGGAATCTTGCGTGTGCTACCATAATACAACAAATAAATATCCGGAGGTCAGTGTTATATAAGTATTGCTTCTTTACCAAAAGAGCTCATTTGAAGTAAATAAAGATACTTGAGTGAGGTATTAATTTCAGTTGTGTTGCGTAAGTCTAGACCATCTTATGTTACATCCAGGCTTGTGTGTCCATGTGTGCACACATTCTTTTCCTCCTACATACAAACATGCAAAGAAACACACGTACATCCTCCCCCTGTATGCATGCATGGGTACAGGTGCACGCACACAGACAAACCTAGTGCATGAATATAAAGCAAATTGGTCTTAATACTTGACGAAGCCCAAAACATTATTATTTTTTTTAAGAAAAAAACTCCTAAAATCTCCATGTATCAATACAGCTAAGAAATCTTCTAAGAAAACAGAAAACATAATCCTTGATTTCTGACTGTGAGTGGTATTTAGCAGACCGCGTTAGGCTAAATTCTCAGCAGGCCAGGACCATGAGAGGCTTTTACAGTTAATGAAAGCAAATTTTAGTCTTGTGAGTTGTGCTGCTCTGACCTTTGTGACACACTAATCCTACTGGAGGGCCAAGCAATGTTGCTTCTCTCAATACCTGTGACATTTTCTTATCTAAATGTCAATGAGACAGAAGAAGCTTCCTTAGTACTTGATGTTTAGTTTAAAGTAATGTCTGATAACAATGAAATGGCCAGGTTTCAGGCTTACCTTGATTTACTACTACGTGCATGTTAAAGAGCACTGGAGAACAAGTTAAAAGTACACTTGTTCTTGGCTGGTGGGAAGAGGGAGTACGCTTGTAGGGTGAGAAGAGTCAGGACAAGAAAATATGGGGAAAGATAACTGCTTTCAAAAGGTACAAAGGATATTTGTCCTTTTTTTTGTCTGGGACCCTACGGTCTGAGTTGGGCAGACTGCCAGTCCCAGAGCTCAAACTCTGACCCAGTGATGCACAAAGCCTTTTACTTGTTTTCATTTTTTGTCCCATGCAAGTGGCTGACCTGAAATGAGGACTGACAGGCCTTCCTGCCTACTGAAGGTTAGAGGATCTTATGTTTACACAAGGATTTGCCTCAAGATATTGCTGACCTTTCAAAGCAGATTGTTGCAGAGCTCACCGGTCCTTCTGCATTAAGAACAGACCTGTGTGACTCATAGGCGATAATCCACAAAAAGAAAGCAAGCCTAAGCCATCCTGTGGGAGAGACAACCGTGCACTGACAGGGCATAACACTGCAAGAAAGCATTAGGAGGGCAGTAAAAAGTTGCCCGGTAAGGAGACCCAGAGCAGAAAGCTGAACTCAGATCTCATCTATCTTGGGAGATCATTTCAGCTTCTTGGCATTTGGGGAAAATCTTTATCCCATTGAAATAATTTTGCTTTGTGTTAATGAGTACAGAGCAGGACTGGCAACAAAGCTTTCCCCAATAGCGACTTGGGGGTTTGGAGACAACAGCGGAGGATCCCTGTGTGTTTTAGTGCCTGGGCTATCCTGGCTGAGGCTCCTCTTGCAAGGGACACTGAATGTGAGACCTGGGAGCTGAGAGGAGCATCCAGCTACCCCTGCTAGTGGACACCTGACTGTTTGGGACCAGGACAGAAGTCAGGGTAGTTTTCTGGTATTCTCAAATTTTCTCAGGCCATTTCCTTCATCAACCTTTTTTTGCCATGTTTATTTGGCTACCTTAAGCAGCTGCCCACTCATTTCACTGGTTTCTGTTTGGTTCCTTGCTCTCCTCAAGGATGGTGGGAGATTCCCGAGTATTTTGCTGAGGACTAGGAATTCCGTGGAGCAGCAGGCCACTAAAGATTTGTTATAATGTTTTAACCTTAAGATTGTGAGTGGCTGTAGTAATCAGAGAGCCTTACTACAATTTTGGAGACTTGAGGAAGGAATTCTGAGGTTCTGACTGGCTAACAATGAGGTATAAAATACCTCTTTCCATTGAACACTTGAATGAAGTATGGTGTTGCTATGGTACACACACTGTTTTTCACTTCAAAAGCAGTTAGTTATATTTCAAGTCTAGACTTCTGTATTTCCTCAAGCTGGTGCCTAATTAGTTTGCCAAAGTACTTTAACAAGAGGCACTGCTGAGAGACAAGTTAAGAGTCAATCTGCCTTTAAAATGTGTCACTCCAGAGGTATGTGAAGTTGAAAGGCAGAAATTTATCTTCACCTGGTCTTGTTCAACCTATGCTTTGGCTTAATCTTTTCCGTGGTTATATGCTAAATTAGAATAGAATTAGTAAGTGCTCTTGTAGGCACTAGCAAGAACTAGCGAGGGTAGGATGGAGATTGTGAATGAGAATAGTCACAATACAAAAAGGTGAGGAATTTTTCTCTTTCAAATTAATAACGATTAATGAAATTGTAGAAGGTGGAAGGTAAAATAGGGTTTTTTTGTTTTAGTCATGCTCTGAAGGAGAGTATTTGGTGGCTAAGTATACCTTTTGCTGTTAATAGAGTTATTGTAGTATTGTACTTCACAATTTTATAAGAATTTCTTAGTGATATCTTTGTTTTTATTTACTGAGATGTACTTTATGTTCTAAAAGATATTATTTAAGGAGAATTCAAATAAAATGGGTTATAAAGGAACATATTGGGAATGATCCTTGATTGCCTACCAAATTGAATGAATGATTGAACCACAATTTATTCAGTAGATAATCTAAAAAAAAAAGGTAATGTAAGAAAATACTTCAGTCTATACCATACCATGATGTATATTATTTTAGGGTTCAGCAAAGCTGTACGCCATAAAAATATGCTAGTGAGCAACTGAATCATTATCAGGCAAGCTGATTATCTGCATGTCTTTTGGTTGATTTGGAGCCAAATCCTGAAGCTCTTAATCAGTCGTACCTAATTGTGAACAAGTTAATTAAAGCTCTCACTGAATGACGCCATGGCAATGGTTTCAAGAATACTTTGGGGTTTCTGTTAGTGTATTTGTGTGTGTGTGTGTGTGTGTGTGTCCATCTGCCTGTCTGTCTATCCATATGAAAGAGGGAGAGGTATGTATACGTTATGTACGAGTAACAGTCCCAGGATCTCAAGTATTGCTTTACTTGAAAGAAATTGTTTTTTGTTTTCAAATTCAAATGAACTTCTTACATTCCAATAAAAGGTATCTGTCTTAAACCCTGCCCATTTCCTTGTAGGCTCATTCTTCAGTGGAAAGGGCTGCATTAATTGGTGGTGTGAAGATTAAAAATGTTCCTTCAGATGATACATTTAGTGTTTGTGGTTCAGCCCTAAAGAAAGTTTTGGATGAAGACAAAGCTTCTGGTCTTATCCCATTCTTTGTGAGTACTAGATTTTAATTAACCAGTGGTTTTATTGCTTCGGATAAGCTATTTTTGACATGAGTAGATAGATGACCTCATCCCTAACAGAGGGATCGATAGGCAGCCTAGCTGGAATATGAGGACAGATTCCATGAGTGTTCTTCACACACCTTTCTGTGCAGTATAAGCAACTCATTTGAGCAGCTGGTTGCACTTCTCAGCAAAACTGATGTTTTAAAAGGACTTAAAGTTACATTAGACAGTTGAATAAATGCAGGTGAACTTCGTAGTTGCATGGAATCCTGCAATGTTACCATCTCCTAACACTTGAATTCTGAACTGCCTCTTTTACAAAGATATACTTCAATTTTTCAGGTTCTAACTTACTTACACATAAAACAAGTTTAAAGGCAGTAGATTAAAAGATGGTATCTCAAACTTCAGTATGTTCAAGAAAAAATAGTTTCTCCTCCTCACTACTTCAGCAAAGAAATGAACCTCCATAACATACCCCAAATATCAGCAAGATCAGACATTGTCAGATGGGTATGTGTGAGTATGTGACTTATCCCTAACAGGTGAGCTATAGGGAATCTGGCTGTGGAAGGTTTAAGGTGTCATCATCTCTTGTTATCTGTCCACTTTCCTGTCCAGAGATTCCTGCTTCCACTGCTGTCCAGCAAAAGCAAATGTTTATATCTCAGTAGCTAAAGCTCGTAATCCCCCAATTTTTGACACAGAACGGTGTTAGATTGGGTACAATTCCAAAGTCTCGTTCTACTATGATAAGTACCTGATCGAAAAGAGTATTTGCTTATTCATCAGATCTAGTCCTCCCGTCAGTTCAGAACACCATCTTACTCTTTCAAGTTAAAGCAAGATTTTACCATCTGTTTTTTCATAGAGTAAGTAACCTCCGTTGTGGTTTTGTACATCATCAACAAAATTTTTTTGTCATTTCCAAGCATTATGCCTCTGCGAAACTTGATATAGGCCATGATCTGTATAGATTGATAAAGGGGTATAATATGCTACCAATAATGTGTTTTTACTGGCCTCCACTGAAGAAAAATTGGAGGGAAAAATGCCCCTGTTTTAGAAACCAAGAACTTTAGAAGTGGGATTTTTTAAGAGAGTCAAAAATATGTCACAATTTTTTCAGAAAAGTCACATCTGGTGAAGATTTTTTCTTTTCTTTCATGTGGTAATGTTTTGAAGAGGGCTAATGTAACTTAAATGTCTATTAACTGTTTTCAGAAGAATTAGCAGATTAAGCTTGCTTATAGTCATGGATAAGTGCCAAATAGGACAAAGAAGCTTAAATTTCACCAAGCTCTTTTGAAATGTAATCTTTTTACTCTTCTTGTTACTAACCTTTAGTGTCTGTGTTTATGTAGTATGAGGATGACTAGGGTGAAAAGAGGTTTTCATATGTGTGGAATGCTGCTAATTTCTAGCCTGCCTAGAACTAGCAAGTCCTTGGGATGACCAAGCACACCCCATCAATTGCTTTCCAAAATAATGAGACTATGACTGAGAAACAAAGCATCTATAAGGCTGCCTAGCTGAACTTTCTTCTGGGGGCTGCACCTATTGAAGTGGAGATGTGCCATAAGGCACATTTTTTTTCTCTGTTCTACGGTACCAGCTCATCATATCTTATCTAAGATTCTACTTGTTTATCTTACTGTTAATTTTAAACAACTATAAGTACAGCACTATATCACATCTCCGTGCACGAATTACAAATTTAATGTGGTTTTTCCTCCTCTTTTGTCCATTAAGCAAAAAATGCAACTTGCCCCTCATAAATATTCATTCCTTATTGATTTTTCTATGTGTAGCAAGAAGAAATAAAAAATTCTGGTTTAGGCATTCAGTGACACCTTTACAAAGGGTGATTTAACAGTTGTTTTTCTTCCTCTGTTTGCTTAGCTGTGCAAAACAGGCTTTCAAAGACAGTAGAGGCTCAGTCTGAGTTCATATGGCCTGTGCCAGGTCTTCCATTTATTTGTATACATAAAACGTGTCAGCTTATATTAAGCTAGATCTCATTATCCTTATGGTTGGCCTCTTAACTCAAAAGGTGTGTTAATTCTCTGTCATGAGGAGCAGCAGTCCATGCACTGTATTAGTGCTTCCTTTTCTGGCTTGCAGATTTCAAACGCCTTTCCATTTCTTTTGTTCTTGAGTAATTTGGTGCTATTGTATTTTGTTCTGGTGACAAAGAAAAGCACAGTGCCAAGGAAACACCGTATGCCACTTTATTCCTTGTCTCCCTGTATTCACTGATCCTTCACTAAGGGGAGTGATTCAACATCAAAGCAAAAAGTTTATTGGAAGAAATTCTGCCTGAAGAGACTTGCGACAGCAGAGAGATCATTCCTAATGAAGAGATCTTGGTTGCATCCAAGCTGACACGGTCTCCCTTACCAGCAAAAAAAGAGTTTTGTGGGGGACTAAAAAGAGAATACAAGCAAATTACAATGCCTTGTAGGCATGATTCTCCTCTTATATTTAATGAATAAATGAGGAATCGTTATACTGGACTTGACAGAAGTGCTTTGCTTGTAGAGCTGAGTGGAGAATCAGGGGCGCATTTGCTTGGTGTGAAACAGGTTCTCTCATTACAGCAATCTGGTAATTATAGGTTTGCTTTTCATATACATAGTATTTGGCAGTCAGCCTTTTTTGGGAGGAGCCAGACTGTCTTTAAAATGAGTCTTTGAATTCCTATCCACCACCGGTATCTTTTAGCACTAGTAATGTATATATCATTTTGTTCAGAGAAGGCTATTGCCAATTAGTGTACCCAGACCTCTACTTCTGTTTCCTTTTTTTTTTCTAAGTTCAGACTTGTGTTAATTTGTCTCTTTCAGAATACTTTTGCAGAAACTGCAACAGAGATATTTTCATATAGTCAAGCAAGCAGACTGTGCATACAAAGCACTTAACCGTGTCAGGTGTTGGGGCACTAAAGTTGCCATGATTTGCCGAGGAACAATTTCCAAGTGTGGCTGATATTCAGCCCTTCATCTGGCCACCAGTTAAGGGGCAGCTTTAAAGCATGTGCTGAAGTAATCTCCACTTCATTAATTATAAACAGTAACTGGTGGTTAAGCACATGCATAAATGCCTTTCTCAGTTGGGCCCTGTGCTTCCAGCTCAAGACAGGCCTCTACGTTGGATGAATGTTGACCGGGATGCTCAAATGTGGAGACCACTAAGTTAAGCACTGCTAAACTCAGACGTAGGGTCTGCTGCATTCAAGCCTAGTTCACTTGGATGTGTGTAAAAGTGGCCTGTGAGCTTTGAGCTGTCTTTCATAAATCAACACTGATATATTGGAGCTGGCATATATATAGCACAATATACTTCAACAACCTCATCCAGTATAAAGCTGCTATAACATGATCGCCTTGCTGCTGAACAAAGGCCCAGTATGAAACCTCTCTGATTCTAGCTGAAATGACTCTTCAGAATGATGCTCTGCAGGGCATTAAGCAGCAGGCTGTTTGTATCCAGACTCACTTGGGAAACAGTAAATCAGAATTAGACTGACAGAGGAGCCATCTTTTCAGTAGAAGTTAATGCTTAGATCCTGACCACAGATTCCCATTTGGAAGAAGCATTCTTGAGACATGTACAGATGTCTAGGGCGATGTTTCCTAACCCACAGTTTGTGAATGACTGCTGTTTCATAAAATACTGAATGGTGGCTTACTATCTGTAGCAGTTTTCTTCAAGCCACAGACATTCTCATGCGTGCAAGCTGGCAAACAGCTGAGTAGGAGAGAAAAAAAATATTAAGAGAACATTGCAAATGAACACTGCAAATGAGAAGCTTTGTGGTGAAACTGTGCAAAATGTGTCCACATCTTTTTCAAAAGCTGCAGGAGGTCTTCCAGTTGAAAAGATTGAGAGTCATTGCTCTCAGGCATCATAAAGATTCATGCATGTTCCCTGACATAGCTCTTGATTTCAGGGAAGACATACATGAGGTGACTGATGCAAGCATTTTAGCTGCTTTGTGTTTGCAACCAGGGCTGAGTCCAATTTGAAGTGCACAACCGGAAAAGGATAAGGCCTGCAGGCTATCCTGAGCCATCAGTCCCATTTCTGTGATGCAGCCTGTCCCCCACCCTTTGCACAAATGTGATTTTGCCAGCGTTATACAGGTTACAAATTGAGTTACATTCATTGTGTAGTACTGAGGCGGGGTAATGAGAGTCCTGACAAGAGCAGATGCTGTCACTAAGTGGTTTCTGAGAATCAAAACAAGTAGCTTTGAGGCTTAGACACCTGCAGAGAGGACAACAAAATTATTTTAGAAACTGAGGTATACTTTACAGAATAAGCCATTATTTAAACAACTAAGCATATGTTTGAACTCATATAATCTCTCATTGAAGCAACATACTCCTTTTCCTGATTAGAAGGAGAATACTTTAACTGCAGTACAACACTAACAACAATAAAGTGTAACTTTCTGTTGTGAAACCTCCAGCATTATTTTAATTGCTGCAGTAGCCAAGATAATTTCACTGTACTCTTCTCAGAAAGTCCACACCATGTTATCATAAAATATATGTATAAAAGCAGAGCTAGGTCTATAGTGCACTCTTTATTTGGGTATTTTCCAATCCAATGGGTTAACCTCTATTCTTTACGTGTATGGAAAAATCAGCATTTTCATCATGGTATCCTCCATTTCTTGTGACACAATTTGGAGATCTGTAGTTCAGCCAAAGACGAAATGCAGGTTTCTCCTGACCATGGGAAGATCTTAGGTAGACAACAATGCGATAAATATATTTTCAGTCTGTACATGCATGCCCTCTTAGGAAAAAAAAGGGAGCAAACTTATTCCTTTTTAAAAAAATATCCTGCAATCATTTTAAAGCAACCTCCCTCAAAGGATGATTAAAATTCCAGAGAAGTCATAAGTGTACCTCAAGGCACTGTAATAATTCTGTTCTTCTCATGTGTCTCAGGAATATGAGAAAGCCCAGTATAGATAAAGGTTAGATTATTTTGAGGGGAAAAGGTGTTAGCAGCAAAATTTTATTAACTATCTATTCAATGTGCTTCTCATTTTCAGAAGTGTATTTGTTTCAGGCTCAGGTTCTTGGTAGCTTGATACAGAAAAATACTGAATTGTCCCTTTCTTATTTTAATAATAACTTTTCCCATAGCCAACATTTTTTATTGGTGCAACAAAACATGCTTATAGTTATTAATATGGCTGTGACTGGGAAGTTGGGGACATGCATCCTGTCAGGGATAAAATGTTTTCAGGGTTTTAGACGACTACATTTGATCAGGTTTGCCCTATACGAAGGCAGGATATGACTTCCTCTAAGAGTGTACATAAATTTATATGAATTGAGTACTATCTGAGTACTTTCTGTTAAACAGAAAAATTCCACCCCCTACAACAATTTAAAATATCTCTGAGGTATTTGGTATAATATAGATGCAGAAATGCTCAAAAGTGTACTTAAAAGAGAGGTTTTACCTCTCTAGCAATAGATTATTGAATTAGTTCCATATTCTTGGGATGTCTCATTTTAAATTTCCAGCTTTTTGAATATATATATGCCTGCCCCTTTTGCTGGATGTTTATGTTAGTGTTACATTTCCTAGAGATTTTTCAAATCTAGTTTAACAAGTAGTAAACCAACCATCTCTCACTTTGCGTAAATTCTCTAAAAACCTGGAACTTGCAAATGAAAATCCCATCACATTTATCCAACTCCTTGTCTCATAATCAGATTATTTTTTCCAAGATGTCAGGCCTTTCTAGTGTGCTGTTGCTGCTGCATTTCATAGAGTGAAAAGAAGGAGAAAAAAGCTTCATGGGAAATGTGAAAAGCAAAACCAAATAAACATGTTAAAACTTCATGAGAAGTTATTGGGAGTACTAGTAATGGAACCCCCAGAGGGAAAACCAACTCTTAGTCCTGAGATGTGTACAGGACCTGCTTCAAGATGTGACTGTAGATGATTTTTAACAGTCTCCAATATCCAATAGCTGGCAGCAGTGAAAAAGTCAAGGGGATGTCTAGCCTGAAGGTGAGTGACAACTTATGAATGAGCATGAGTGTTCAAGGGAACAAGTGAAAGGGTAAAATATTGGTAGCTATCAAGCAGCCTGTTTAATTAGAGCAGAAATACTTAGTGCAAATGTGTATCACCTTTTAAAAAGGAAGGAAAAAAGACCCTCCTGAAAAAGCTGGCATCATTTAAGTTTTGAGTAACGGGAACTCCTAGAATTAATGAGATATCAGTGAAATGCAGGAGAGACAGCCTGTGAATGTCCAAGCTAGAAGAATAGAAGAGTGTACACCTGGCAAGTGAAACGTGGTATTAGGCTAAAACAGATTATAGGATTTTGGCAAACAATTTGCTGCTAGCATAATAACAAGAAATTATTTTTCTCAGAAGTAGAAAGCTGCTTGTGCTAGAGAGAGAGACTAAAAGCTGAAAGCAGATAAGGCCACATCAGGTAACCTAAAGATGAGCAAAATCCTTTGCTACAGAAGTGCTTACTCACACTACAATGACTCTAACAGAACAGGTCAAAAGTCCACCCCATCCCACACACTCAAGTCATCCGCTGCACCTCTCAGCTGGGCACCGGCAACACGTCCGCATCCTGCAGCACCTCCACGACTAAGGCAGCAATGACAACAACGCATGCTGCTCTTCGGTGAGGACATTCTCTAGTACAGCATGAAGACCTACTGTACTGGACAAACTAAGCAGACACTTAAGAAATAGAAGATATTGCTTGGCATGTTGGATGAGCCAGAGAAGTCCAATACAGGAAGGAACCACTGGAAACATTTCCTGATGGTATCACTCCTGCTACAAGGGAGAGCAAGTGACCGCAAAGGCCCTGCGCACCTACTCATTCTGGAGCTGTGAGACAAAAATGCGCTGTAGGGAGTTTTAATGTATAATTGTATCTATGTTTTGCTATGATAGTATGTTTGTTTCTTGGAAGGTCTAGTGGATGGACAAGTATCACCTAGGTGTTCCTTTGTCTTCTTATAGGTCTTGTCATCAATTCACTGAGGGACGTGCACACTCCCCCACCCACCCCGAAAAACGGGGCTAGTTGCAGATATATGGGAAAAAACAGTGAAAGCAAAAGATAGTGCATTGACCGTGAACTTGGCAGAAACAGTAACCAGAAGTAGAAAAACAAAACCCCAAAATTCTGGATTTGACATATTTATAGTCATCTCCTGGCTGTAGCATAGTTTGTGTGTGACCTTAGATAAATGATCTAATTCCTTTGTACTTCAATACTCTAACTAAAAACCAGCATGCTTGGTTTGCCTATTTGAACTGTAAAGTGTCTTTTATTACATAAAAATCCAGTACAAGGCAAAAACCAGACCCAGCCTTTATTAGCGCTTACAAAAATGAGACAAGGTGTTTAAAACGTAAGTGTAGCAATGAAAAACAAAATAATGTCAGTTTATAGACACTTGGTAGTTGTTTTTTGGGGTTATATTCTACCTGCATATTCCCAGTAAATTACCATAGCTCATTTTCACCTAGTGATATTCTCTTTTTCCTGTGAAACGTCAGCATTTATGTTGCCTCTGCTTTTGGCCCACTGCTCATGCAGCAGGATACATTAAATGAGACAGTAACAGAATGACGGAAGAATGGTTCCAGTATTTTAGGACGAATTTGGGAGAAAAAGTTTCTCTGGGAAAAAACCTTGCAAACCTAATAGTGAACATATGCGGCTAGTGAGCAGGTCCCAGGCTGCAGATCCACGAAGCACAAACCAGTTACAAGTCTCTGTTACAGAGCTGTGGCTCTTTAATTCAGGCAGTCACGTTTTATGATCCATTCTGTCAACAGGAATTCCAGCACCTTTAAGTCGCTCAAGTTCAGAGCTTGCCTGTATACCATAAACTGCAAATCATTTTGATGATAATTGTGTACGTGAGGCTAGTATTGAGCCACATGATAAGCATGTGGAACACATAGAAAATATATAAAATATAGCATTAATATAATACTGTGACTATATTACATTACTTATCAGTCAATTTTATATTAACATTCGGTTTTATACATCTGTCTCAATGGACGCTTATGGGAGCTTCGAAACAAAAGTTAGATTCCACTGAAGGATAGGCATTGGCCTATCAGTTCATTTTGCCCTATATCATCTATTTACTCTGTTTGTTGTTGCCTTTGCAGGCAGTTTTTTTCATTTGATAATTTTCTTTCCTGTAACACTTTGGTTTTTTTGCCTTTGTTTTTTTGGCTCTGCAGTTTTGTGCAACACTTGGAACCACCCCTTGCTGCTCCTTTGACAAACTGTTAGAACTGGGTCCTATTTGTAAGTCTTTGCTGCTACTTTCTAAAATTGCAGATACTAGTTTAAGCCACGCTGGGGCATTTCCAGGGCATTGTGCAGCGTCAGTGTCCAAATTCAATAAGGCTACTTATAGATGAGCCCTTCAGTTACAGTTTTCTTTCTATGCAGCCAGCTTGCATTCTCAAACCGTTAAAGAGTACAGAGGACATTGCCTCAAGGGTTTTTTTTGGGGGGGCGGTGTACTTTGGAACGCTGTCAGTTAAAAATTACTGCAAGTGCGTGCTTCAGTTTGTAACATTTGTCTTCAAGCCCTTCTACCTGCAAGTGCATCTAGAGCAATGGTGAAGATCAGGGAAAAGCTGAACTCTGATTCTCCTCTGCACCAAGTGTTTTGTTTCTGTCTGGGTCTAATGACTATAAAAAGCAGGGAAATACGCACCAAAAATCCACATGTATTCTCCTTAATCCTTCCTCTCCCTTCCCTGATTTCCTTCCTCTTGCAAGAAAACAGGACAAGTGCCAGGGTGTTTAATATAATGACTGAGTCACGGACTCCTCATAAGTATTTCTGTGTTGCAGTCTGTTGTGTCAAGCTTTGATCTGCAGCAAGGCTTGGTCAAAAGCACACGCTTGCTGGCTGATGAAAATGCAACAGAAGCACGCCCAATCTCTTCAAGAGTACATTTAGAACAGAGAATTTATAGCTGTAAGCAACTGCAAGCAGCCTCACAGACACACAGCTAGATTTGATGTTCTGTTAATTTGTTCAGGTGGGGCCTAAAACATTTGGGGTTTGTGTGGTGGTGACTTGCTCTGTGAGGTTTCCTGCCCTTCAGCAACAGCCCCAGAGACTCAGTTTCTCCCAATCCTCCTTTCTAAAAAGGTTTCTAGTAGTCTGCTTAGCAGCAAGAGATTATTTTGCTGTTCAGGTTATTCCTACAGACCTGACCTAATCAACTGCTGACACCGGTACTTTTAGGTGTAGCAACTAATCATGTGTGTTTCACCAGTAGGAGTGGGGAGGAAGAAGAGTATGTTATGTATACATCTTTATGTATTAACGGAAACCCAGATGGTAGAAACATTTAATCTGTTAATTTAATTTTAAATTGGGAAAATAATAACATCAAAGAAAAGTCTCTCAGGCACTTGGTTTCCTGCAAATTAATAGGGCTTTTTAATCTGCTGTTTAATTTATTTCCCCTTCAATTCCTTTTTTTTTTTTTTAGGTAATAAGGAAAATATCTGGATGCATATTGATGCAGCCTACGCTGGGAGTGCATTCATCTGCCCTGAATTCAGGCATCTTTTAAATGGAGTGGAGGTGAATGAAGTGTTTCTTCTGTAGCAGCCTGCTAAAACCTTGCTCTTCCATAGAATTTTGTGTTTCTTATGCATCCAACATTAATGGCTCCTCTAGAATCCCTGAGTACGCTGCACGTCAGTTCACACTACAAATCCCTGTATATTCTATTACATTACTTATGTTTATATAATTTCTACTGGTCTATTCTGGCAGTATGCAAGTTACCACAGTATGTAAGAGTTTGTCACTCAGAATAGCAAGTAGCAGTGAATCTACAAAGTGTCTCACAGAAAAGAAAAGAGGAACTTTTTCCCGCATATCCAAAAAGGCACGTTTATAACACCCTAATTCTACATTACACAAAAAAGAAAAAAAAAAAAAAGAGAATAAGTTCAACAAATGAATGAGCTCATTATGTCTGATTTTTTGCTTCCATCCTGAAAGTCATATAGGATACAGCCAGTAGCTGTATCTCAAACAGGCAGGGTTTAATAACCAAGAGAGCTAAATGAAATATTCCTCTAACAGCACTCCTGTTCCTTTCCCCCCGCCCCTCGCTGAGCTACTTGGCATCCAGTTGCTTAGATAAGAATACTTCAATTTCCTGCTGCTCCCCTCAGACAGTCAGATAAGTCCTTGTCTTCCACATCAGTGGAGAAAATATTGCTGTTTGGTAAAGCCAGACGTTTAAACACAGCACTGATAGGTGCACTAATGAAGAAGAGGAGGGAAACCCCCCTGACAAATAAAGCATTTCTTTCTGTCTCTTTTTTATCAGCAAATGAAGCTTGTTGTAATTTCCTGTGGGGGAATATTTTTAAAATTATTGTTATTGGTTCCTGAAGGAAATGAAACAGCAGACCTTGTCTGGGCCAGCATTTGTCATATGAGTAAATATTTAACAACCATGACTAGCTTTCTTACCTTACGTGGTACAGGGAGATAGCTAGATAGATGTATGGATAGACAGACAGACAGACAGACAGATAATCTCCTCTTGTGAGAGCAATTGTGAATTGGTCACAAGTGACAGGGAAGGTTATGAGAAGCAAATGAGAACAGAAAAGTGCTATAGGGAGTAGTCAGACCCTGGTGCTGCCAGGCCCCCATCTCTCTTTTCTAAGGCTGGTGGCTTCTGCCTTTGTTAACACAGAAAACACGGACGAAGCCGTTCCCACACTATGGCCATCTTACCTACCTGGGTCTCCTCTGATGCCGTGCCTAAACATTTGTCAAGTAAAACAGGCCCGTTACATGACTTATATAAACATGTATTGTGAATGCTTATTCTGCGTTGTTTTTTCTTTTGACTTAGAAGCAAAAATTACTTCTACTAAAAGAAAATACCCTGGCAGTAAAAAAAAGTCATCTCCTGGTCAGTTGTAATTTTATGAATGAATGTGACATGCAGATTCTGAACTAAATATATCATTTGTCTCTATGTATGAATTTTGTGTGCATATGTTTAGTGTTCTTGGAAATAGAAAGCTTAGCAAATTGGTTTTGGAAATTGGGATATGAACCACAGTGGATGTTCCTGAGTGTGCAGATTTTTTTTTTAGTTTACACTGAGAGATATACTTTTCCATAACCTATGTATCTACAAAGTATAATTGTTAGCAAATGCTCAGAATGTTGATAATACCAATAGCCTAGCTGCACACCTAACCAAAATATTCCATCCCCCAAAAAAATGAAGATTTAACTACGAGAGTTATTAAGTAAGGTGACATCAGCATGAACACTATCTATAAAGCCCCAGTTCAGGAATTCATTCCTAGTTAAGGTGTACTCAGACAATTTGACAAAATTGTATTATTAGCACATGGATCCTTTTCTCTTTCATAATTCTGTTTTTTATTTATCCATTCTCAGTTTGCAGATTCATTTAACTTTAATCCTCACAAATGGCTCCTAGTGAATTTTGACTGCTCTACTATGTGGTAAGTATTACAGTAAAAGAAAACATTACAAGAGACAAAAATCCCATGTTAAATTAGTCTGCCTTTCTAGCAGCAGGCGTTTACCTTTCTCTGTTGAAATGAGTAGTTCTGGATAGCTTTAATTCTTGTAAATTATTTACAAAGGTCACTCTTTCATTTGATCCAAGTTTCAAAAAAGTAAAACTTAGAAATAGGCCTCAGCTCTGCATTGTGTTCCAGAGAGAGAGAAATCCTGAAAAGTCTGCGGGTTCATACTTGCTCCATTTTGGGACTGTCTAAAACATAAATGAAAAAACTTCATGTAGGGATGTTAATGCAATGAACAGCATGCTGAACAGAGCTTTTTCTTCTGTTCCATAAAATTGCTTTTGGTTTGAGCCTTGACTCTTTCAAAAGCCTTTCTAAAAATGCTTGGGATTTGGCTGATGAAAAGCGATTGCTTTCAAAAAGGACTATTTATGCAATTTTGTGCTGATTTTCAATTTCCCCAGGTGATAGCAGAGATGACATTCTGATATAAAAAGATGCCAAAGTTTAAACCAGCAGACATACTTTGAAACAAACCAAGGTATCATAGTGGTAATAATAACATCCCATAATAGATGGCCCTGTTGTGTCCCAAACTGGAATCTCCAGAACCTAGTGTCTACCAGCATCACAACTCATGATACTTATTAGCAAAACAGCTGTTCAGTAAATGCAGACTATTGATCAAAATAAATGAAAACATTCATTTCAGTTATAATAGAACAACATTTGCAAAAATGAAAAAAAGAAGGAAAAACTGAGTGTTAAAAAGAAGACTCTCAAACATCGTCCAGAAAAAGGTCACCTTAACTAAAAGAAGAATAAACGTGAGACACTGATCACTCAGTTGCCTTTGGTTAACCTTCAGCTCTTTTGAAGTCCTCAGCAAAGTTGCCTTTTGCACAGATATGTGCATTATTTGGAGAATACATTACATTTCTGAATCTAAGAGTTTTCCCGATGTAGGCACTTCAAATATTCCAAGCCGTAATGAAATTTTTCTTTTCCCTAGAGTACGTGGCTTACATGTTGATCCTGGTTCATCAGTAGTGGCAGTGATTAGCCCCAGGCTCCAGTTTCTAAGTTCCTCATAACTAGCTGTCTCTCTCTGTATATGGAAATAGGGAGAAGATGAAACTCCTTTGCTAGTTTCTCCCTTCTTTTTCTCATCACTCCAAGACGTTGTTAACAGCATAGCCCCTCAGAAATGAGAAAATACACCATCATTCTCCTTAATGTTTGTAGGACAGTTAGGGGCCAGAGTCTAGTCTCTACTGGTTTAATTTCTCCTTCATTCCGCTTTCCCCTAGAACCCTGTGGAACACTACGTTAAAAGTGTTTTACCTGGCTTTCCAGGAAAACAAGGTATATTACAATCACACCATCTGGAAAGACTTCGGAACGTATTTGTCTCCATTTTGTTTGTTGGGGGTTTTTTAGGTAAGCCATTGCATAAAATGCTTGTTTTCATAGGCAGGAAGATTCCATTACAAGGAATCTCAAGAGACCTTGCAACGTGTCTCCTTACTCAAAGCAAAAGCTTCACAACTATAGCCATCTGGGCTTCATTTCAGCAAGGCATTTATGTATAGCTGTTATTCCCTAATAAAGAAGGAAGTATGCATTTAAAGTTGAGCTCTTTGACTTGAAGCCAAATCCATCGCCCAACTCGTTCGAAGGCCCATGTCCAAAACTCACCTCTCTTATCAACTGCAACACTGCCTGAAAAGGCGAAATATAACAATAAAGGATGAAGGAACCTGGTGAGAAAAAGTAACTGTGAAGGATACAGAGTCCTCTTAGGATCCATGGGAAGTATTAACCATGATACTGTAACAATACGGCAAGAGTTCAATAAACAGGGAACACAGTTTCAGAGTCAAATTAAGCTGAGACCCATTGATGGGCAGGCTTCTAAATCACCCAGGCTCCTCAGCACTTTCTGCAATAAACACTCCCATTTCTTTTCCCTGCAGGTTGATTAACTAATCGAGCCATTAGGTCTGTGATGTAATTATTTAACTGCTCAGTGCAATATGTAGCGCTGATGTCATTTGGGATTTGGAGGCAATTTCATTATAAACCTTTTGTAAAATATTCTCAGACTTCTTGACGATGAAAGGAGCAGTCAATTTCCCACAAAAAAGGAATTCAATATAGCCACTCTGAGATGGGTCTGTTTTCCATGTTCAAATGCTGGTGTCCTTTCGAGACTCTGCCTTGAAACTACCAGTCAGTTTTGCCTGACTTGTTTAATTGGTGCTCTGGAATATTGTAAAATAGGAAGAAGTGTCTTCTTTCAGAGAGAGTGAAAATAATCATCTTGCAAAGTCTTGGTATTTTTGCTCTTCTATTACTCTTTTCAGGGTTTAAGTGTTAACTTTTGGTTGGGAAGCTTGTTCTAGTGTTTGAAAGGAAGGTGCTTATAGGAAGTGGTTATCTGTAGATGGAAGTGAAATCTTCCTGTTGGTTTATAATATGAGGTCACCTTTTTGGTTATTGTATCTATCAGTTAAAATGGACAGAATAGAGTGAGGCTTTTAAAAGCTGCAGATGTGCAATCCAAGTAAGTCACTTTTCACAAATTGTCATTGCTTTATTCACCAGGACTTTTATTGTGCATTTTGTCTTACGAGGACTTGATATGTGACTCTGTGCCGCTCGAGCTAGGTCTTAGTAGGTCTATTAGCATAACATCAAGCCTTAAAAACATTCTGGTGTATCAATGACATTTTTGAAATACATCTTCAGGATCCTTCACTCAAGCAGGGGTATTTGCAAAGAAAGTTACCACCACCACTTCTGTCCATTACCAGACCACTCAAGCACTTACTGTAAAGAAGTTGAAATACATAGGGTGATATCTAGACATGGTGTATAAAGGTGCAACTCAGCTGGTTCATGTACATTGATGCCCAGGCTTTGGATTTATTTTAGTAATCCTTTTAGATAGTTTTTCATGGTTGCCAGATTAAGACCTGTGAAGTCCCCAGATGGAACAGACACCATCTTTCAAAAAAGCAGTAACATCACCAAGGAAGTGCAAGATGACGGCATTTTTATAGCTTCTAAGCGACCAGATGTTCCTGCAGAGTAGTCATGTGTTCCATTGTTTAGCACAGCGTATTACAGGAGAAGGAATGAAGCTCTCACAGGACAACTGATGATGTTGCTTGTAACTTGGGTTAGTTGCATATGGAATAAGCTATTGAAGCACAAATATATCAAAGTAATCAAATATATCAAACCAACTACACTAGAACAACTTAGGGTTTGTTCACAATATCTACCCTAATTAAACCTGCTTTCAGATAACAGTTTCTTCCTTCTGCCCACAGGATATTTTCAACACACAAATCAACTATTTATCATTTTTATTGAGAGTATTCTGAATGTCTTTCACTATTTTTCTCGTGCATAAGCTTACTTATCTTCAGCTATGTACTTTCCATACCTGAAGGCAAGTGCTTTGTTAACCTTGGTACTCTCCTGACTGTTAAAGTGAGAGGAGGGCTTTTTGTTTGTGTGACTAAGATGTTTTAGGAGCATCGTCTAGATGTGGATGAGTCTGGGAGTATGTACTGGCCTGTGCATTTGTACATACACACTAAAATATTGGAAATTAGACTTTTACTTAGAATTTTACATTAAAACATCAAAACCCATAAAAAACCGGATGCACAGAAAATCATAACAGGTTTGAACTTTTGCCATTTCGAGTGTCCCCATGTTGACAAAATTATTGCTTACTTTGGGAAATATCTGTAGGCCTAATATAATTACCTAGCAGTCTCTCCCTTTTTGATTTCTGGTTCCTTCTTTTTCTGCCTCTACAAACCCCATCATTTGTAGAGGTGAGTCAATCTTGCCCATTGAGCGAAGCATAAAGCAGCAAAATCTTGTTATTACCCACTGGCAAAATGTGGCTGCTTCTTTCTAAAAGGGACACGTTGGCTTTTGAAACCCAGTCCAGTTACACCACCCACTAGCTGGCAATAGTAAGGTATGCTTCTCAGTTCTATGTTGTGCTGTAGTATCTCTGTCAGTAATTGTATATTGGATCCAGCTAAGGGCAGAGTGGTACAAGAGGGAAGCCTGAGTCTGGAGCAGTTGGCTTGTCCCTACCAGCGGCTGCTGCGGCCACCCCCGCAGCATGGACAGCAGTGGCCAGCATGCACAAAGCCTCGGTGGGCTGTGCACAGTGTCTAGGAAGCCACAGCTCTTCCCACACAGCTTGGTACTGCAGTAATTTCAAGGCAACGGCTGTTGACTGCAAACATTAACGTTGCTTTAGCTAGTCTCACATTCTGGTGTGAGTGTCTATCACCATAAAAAGATCCTTTGTGTCTGTTTCTTGTCTGTTTTTAAATATGCAGTCATGCGGTCATGCTGCCCGTTCCTGCTGAGCCGTACACTTAGCTACTTGTAAGTACAGTACTGCTACGGCTGTGAAAAAGCACTGCAAATGGCACAGGCTGTGCTCAGGAAATACGCCCGTTTAAACACAGTCAATTTGCCTTCACTTCTTGGGGAAATCTAATCCCTTGAACTTTAATTCCTAACTTTCTCAATTTGATTTCTTTCTTTTTTATACAGGGTGAAAAAAAGATCAGATTTAACAGGTGCCTTTAAATTAGAACCTCTTTACCTGCAACATCACCACCAGGAGTCTGGTAATTTTGTAATTAATTGAGATGATTATTATTATTATTATTCTGTTTGCACACTGATATTTCATGGAAAAAAGGATTTAAGATGAAAACTGAAACCCGTAAAACTGCCTAAGTTGTTTAGGTGTCTATTTCCACGTTCAAAATACCCCAGGGAGTTAAGCTTATTGAAGTGCAAACACGTCTGCTGTGATTTTAGTTAGTATAAAAAGTAATTGATGGAAAGCCATTTTATAAAGCGCTATATCAATACTTTTGTATTGGGATTTCCCCAGCTCCAGATTTACCACTGACTCTTTGTAGGAGTGTTGAGAAAATCCTTCATGATCTTTTGGTAGTCAGCTGCACGTATTATTGGGTGCTGTGTGTCGAGTCCCTTAACCTGCCTTCCCCAGCATATCTTTCTCCAGGATGGTTTCCACACCTGATTTGGTTTTAGGGTTTCTAAAGCCTGGGACCTTTTTTCTTAGCTATGCATGCAAGCTCTGATTCAAATTTTCAAATACCCATATCAGAAGCAAACGTCCCCTGAAACCGCAAAGAAGGGGTGAGCTGTGTTTGATATCTGTGCTCTATTTTGAATGATAGCTCTCTGGGACATTATCCTGTTGCTCTCATGTTCTTACATTGATCGTAGAGAAGGAGGTAAGTCCGGGCTCTCTATCGACATGTCTTGTACCAAATGCTCACGAAAGCTCTTCACAAAATGCTCACAAAGAACTTACAAATCTTAGGCCCTGTACAAAGCTCCTTAATGGATTAGTGCTGCTCCTTGCACATACCTAGCAACTGTGGAGTAGCATTTGCCGTCCTGAAGCCTGTTTTTACACATTCGGTTAATAAGTGATTAATTGTGAAGAAGGTCACAGCAGTGCAGTGTCAACATGTGGTGCAAGTTCCCCCATAACTTTCTCAAGAGGGTGAATCACAGGTGGATGTTCTTACCATTTACTCTATCTCATATCTTTCCCGGAATTGCTGGTGCTGACCTGTGTTCAGAAGTGCATCCTAGGTACTTTTCTCTTCTCTCTGTTATGGCTATGAACTCATTCACATTTAAATTAATACCACCCAGAATTCCACCATTCACTAAAAAGCCCTAGGAAAAATGCATTCCCGTGCCGTAATCCTGAACTGGCAAGAATTTTGCATTTTATTCCTTTTCTACATTTTCAAGCAATGCAAATATAGAACAGTGCAATAAACAGGAAAATGCAGTAACTCTGGAGCTGAGGTTCACCTTCCATAGGCTAGACTTGCTAAGAAAAAATATATGTTGGTTTTTTGCCTTTTAAAATGAAAAATACAAGTTATGGCAAATATACTTACATCACTAGCTTTTATTTAACATACATGAAAAATGCATATCTTGAGGAGAGATAATACAGCCTTAACTAAAGTGAAAATATGTCCTTGCGACAACTGACAGTGCTGATACAAGAACCTTAGCTTTTCCCCAGGTTAAATCACACCAGAAGAAAATCCAGCCTTTCTTAAAACTGGGTGCTTTCAGTGAGGCCACCTAGTTGACCTGAAAGCTTTATCTCCCCAGCTGGATAATAAGTTGTTCAGCCTTCGTCCTGCCTTCAGAAGCTGTGATAGTATGTTGTGTGATGTGGGCATCATGATTCCAAATAGGTGAGCTGATTACTAGCAATCTAGTGATGCTAAATTTTTCTATGCTTTATCCCCATTTGATATCAATTTTCCAAAGAGCTGGGCAGCACTTTTCAAATGCAAATGCCCCCAGTTAAACTGTTAAATCCAATCCACGCTTATGCCTTCAACAAAAATAGTCACATTTGCAAAGGTGCGAGGCTGTCACAGTCCCTGTTGATCCCTGTGTGATTTATGGGATGTCAGCACTCCTGGAAATAGGACTTGTCTAATGGAGGGTCTTATTTTCTGAGTACGACTCAGGTCTGAGAATTCCCATCATGGTTTGCAAGGCAAATGAAGTAGCATTTTTGAATTTGCTCATCTCTCACTCCAGAATTTAAATGAGTGGGAAAATATATCTATCTGTGAGCAATTACTCTTAAAAACCACATGGCAATTATGTGTGCCCCCAAGGGGAAGGTCTTTGTTTTGTCATTAATTATAATTTATGTGATTTGCATCATCACACCAGGAAGATTACACTAGCCTGCCTGGCAACCCAGGATACAGGTCAAATCCTAATGGCAGTGTTAGAAGAATGCAGCTTTATACTCTATTGTGAACGCCACATATGCTCCCACAATGCAATTCCTCCTGGTTAAATACAGATGTAAGACTAAGGCTGGTAATCAAGGACTAATCATTGATTGCATTCTGCTTCACAGCTTGTGAAAAGCGTTGTTGTGGATCATTAGCCATAGCCCCTTACAGGAGCGTAGGATTATTTATCTGTCACCAGTTGCTTTACTCTCTTCGGTACCAGTCTTGCAGCTATCAAACAAAAATGGCTGCTACAATGCAGAAGAATATGAATGTTCTCCAATTACCTCATTACTGAGCTGAGACAACCATGTTCGTTTCCTGAAGCCCAGGAACAGGTTAATGATTGTTGGTTATTGTATGGGGTTTTTTCATCTGGAAAATAACCTAGTAACAGGTTAAAGAACCAAAGGGCTATATGTTGCAAGGAGGAAGGACCATGTTTTTTCTTATGTTTTGGCTGCGCAGGTGAGAGAAAGTTGGCAAGAGAGCTTGTAACACAGGAAATAGTCTTTTTACCCCCAGAAAATACAAAGGCTGAGAAGTACCTAAATGATGTAAAGTGGTCAAATTCAGAAGCTACAGTTCTACCTTGCGGTTCATAATTCCCAGAGCACTTAGACAGCAGTTTCCCTTGGGATTCACGTACATACTTTCCTGTGAAGTTTATGCTCCACTGCAGGATAGTAAAGCAGAATAAGAAAGCTAAGCAGATGCTTCCACATTTTCCTAAAGAAGTGGTTTAGATTTTAGGTCAGTTTAATTTCTGTCACTGGCTTACTGCAAGTAAGCCAGCTTTATGTTGCAGTTTCCTTCACTGTGAAATCAGTGTAATTACCTGATTCAAAGAAAAGGGAGATGCATCTTGACTCTGCGTGCTCACATAAAAGGTAACTAATAACGCCCTCTGCTTGCCTCCCTCAACTGCTTTGTGGCTTGGTCAATCTGTGTTTGTAAGGGGCTTTCACTACATCAAATGAAAAGCCACAAAAACCTGCAGAATACAATTCTCCAAACAGGAAGAGGTCAACTCTGAATCAAGTTTTCAAGTCACTTATTAGTCATGCTGAAGAATTAGCAACAAATATATGAATGGGTATGAAAGGTCATTAGAAGCAGAGAATGAGTGATGTTTGGGGATTCTGCAAACTGTTTCAAACGAAGTTAATAGTTGCCATTTTATCTACTACTCCTTTTCCTCACAAGAGGGAAATAAACACAGTATTTTGTCCATCGTCTCCACATGATCTGAAGTATAGCAGAAAGAAAAATTGTGTTTCTTCTCCTGAAAACAGTTTAATTTGTTAGTGGTATGTCCTGACTAGCTAAGGAATGAAGCTTAGTACAAGCACCTTCATTTAGCGTGCTGCCAAGTATCCTACCAGGTATCAGTGGTCCTGTGAACCTGATGATGCTGAAGTTTGTAGCAAACATGAAGGATAGCTAAGATACAGCTTTTCCAATAGCATTTGAATGATTGTAGGTTTTGGCTGTTGTGATGAAGCAATGTGAATATTTTTTCTTTAACTTCCAGGCCTTGTAACAGATTATCGGGTAAGTACAGCTTCAATATAATAATTAATACTATTACTTGTATACCCTGATATTTCCAGGACTTTTATTTACTGTTACTATCATAAATCTCAAGACCTTATGTTTCTTTTCCGGAAGGATGCACCTTGTGAAATTTTTAACATTCCTCAAGCTGAAACTTTAAGCTCTATTTTTTTTGAAAAAAATTGTATAAAAGCAGATATCGTCTTGCATGTGTAATATCTCAAGGTCTAGGCAGTAGAAAGGAATGTCCTAAAGATTTTGTTTCCTTAACATAGTGAATAATACATTTTTTTAAATGCACTTTTGTTTTAACCTTGAACCAATAGAAACACTGTTGCTTTGAAATGGAAAATGGGCCTGTCATTTTAGATGTTAGCCCCACAACTGTAAGCAAGCCAGTGTACGTCAGCTTCTAAGAGACTTATTTTTCCAAAGCCTTCAAGGAGAATTCAGGATGCACAAAGAAAATTTGATTTGCCTTGTGACCCTTCCATTCTGACACCAATCTCCTTTTCCAATTTTCAATTGAAAATGTTGAGTATTAAACGATCACACCAGGGCATTAACCAGAAATAGACATTTCTACTACTATTTGACCCACCTCTAGTAACTGCCTGTAGGATGTGGCAATGCGGTACGCTTCAAAATCATTGCAGAATGTACAATTTCTGCAGTATCTCTGCAACAATGACTTCTAACGTGGGTGCCCTCCCTTCTCCCTGGCTTTCAGCACTGGCAAATCCCCCTGGGGAGAAGGTTCCGCTCCCTGAAGCTCTGGTTCGTGCTGAGGATGTACGGGGTCACGGGACTGCAGGAGCACATCCGCAAGGTGACTGGAATTGGCTTTCTTGGGTGACCTGTGGTGGGAGGGCAAGGGACAATGAGCTTGCTACCCATCTACTGTCCATGACTTGTGTACACAACAGAAAGCACAGACAACAGGTTTTGGATAGCTGGCTCAATAGGGGTACTGCTTGTTTGCCCCATGTAGTATCACAATTTCATATTGCGGCAGGATCAAAACTGTCATCTGCTTTGTGTTAATCTTTAGAGAAGACAAGTCTAGGAATTTGGAATTTCTACAATGTGGGACCTCTGAAATTAAGCCGGACCGCTTTAATGGTTTTGTTGGGGGAAAACATGTTTATTCATGACTTCTTTTCTTTTATTAATGTGCATGCATTCGTAGCATGTTTAGATTATGAGTAAGGTTGTTGGGTTGCATTTATGATCCAATAATTTGCTGGGCATGTCTACCTCTGCTGTTTCTTTGTTTCCTGTTTAAAATCCACCTTTTTTTAAAAAAAGGATGTGTACAATTTACAGTTTGTTAGCATTGTTATGAATAAGTACTAGGTCTATTCTGGATGTAAAAAGAAGAGGTTCTTTAATCACTAAAACCCACACCTGGTGCCACTCTAAATGACATATGTACTTCCTCTGTAGCAGTGAAGTCAAATTCAAGCATACCTTTCATCTTTATGAAGTTTAGGGAAACTTCCAGGGAGGGGAGATCCATGGCTTGGCTCTAAATATTTACAAAAATATCCATTAGCTGAGAGTCTGGTCTAGTATGCCAAACTCTCTGCAGACACATATTCCTTTCTGTTGTGGTACTAAACAGATTAATTCCTAAGAAAGGCTTTTTCCACTGTTGTAAAATCACTGCATGAGTAAGTCTCTTTCTATTTGAAAAGGTTCTGGGATGGGGGGTACCCTCTTTGCTTCTCATTTTTGTCACGCTATAATTTTCAACTGACTATACAGACGTCTGAATTGGGTTTTTATCCTTAATGAGGCTTTCAGAAACAAATTTTGACAACAGTGGCAATCCTGATGTTCTGTCATCCTTGCAGCAACCTGACACATAGTCTTCTGACGAAAAATTGATAGGAGGTTTGTTATCACTTTACTAGGCCACCATTACAGTTTCTAGTGGGTTTCTCTCTGAGGTTAGATTTCTGGAGACTGCAATTATTTTAGTATGATGCCAAGTTTTTAAGTAGGGCTAAATCTCTCACTGGGAAAACAGAGGGTTGGAACCCCCGTATTAATTACATGGCCTTTTATCAGGCTGATTTCCACAGGTCAGTATTTACATTCAACAAGCTCCCTCCTTCCCTGTCTCCCAGACATTTCCCTGACTGTCCAGCCAAAAAGCACTTGTAACCCTATAATCATAGCTGAAGGCCTTTTTTTTATACTTTCTGTGATAATACAGTTCAGGAACGCTAAGCAAATCAATCTTTTCTTAAAGATACTGACTCCAGAGTAAAACTGGAACATGTTCCCTTATTTGTAAAGGTAATTCAGATGGCTAGATTTCCAAGGGCTTGTTGAATTGGGTGTGTATGTTTAATATTTTATTAAGGACTAAAGCGTTCCCTGGTGTACAGAGAAAAATAAGTTATGACCTTATGTTTGCAACTTTGAAAGGTCAAGAGGGGTAATTAAGTTCAGAATTTGGGTCGCTCTATACACCTGTCAAACTGGAACCATTACGTTAGCTTCTCCTCACCCCCACCCTCCCAGAGTGAGTGATGATGAAATTCAGTGGGTTGTAAGCAGCTTTAAAAATAAGTCCGTTCTATCTCCAGCAGCTCTCTGTTGAACTTGCATTTCAAGGAGTAATTGCATTTCATTTGCTCCCTCCTCTAGCAGTATTTAAGGTATCTCTTGCGAGTTTGCAGGCATGTTGGTCAAGTTATATCAGTAGCTGCAAAATAACATTTTTAAACGTGTTTCATGTCTTGCCCATTTTCCTCTCTTCTCAGGAATTATCCTTGGTTCCAGATTTATTGTGATGACTTTTCTTTTGGTAGCGTAGTAATGAAGGATGTAAACCAGCCTGACACTGGTTTACATTGGCACACCTATAGAGAACTTTCCAAACAAAAAGTAATTTGCAGCTTAACTTCACTTGTTAACCTCACTTTAGCATTGCTTGTCCCAGTGCTTGGCCTTGAGAAGTTGCTTTCTTTTAAACATGTTGTAGTGCCTTGCAAATAACAGCTTCTGTATTCCCATTGCTGGCAAAGGCAGTCCTTGAAGGGAATGGCTGGTACTGTATCTTGTGTCCTTGGGAACCGTAGCTGTGTTTTAAGCGAAGCCCTGGAGTTGCCAGAACTATTTCTGAAGCTGCATTTATTACAGTGGGTCATAGAGTGGGCACAGGTAGAATGAGAAGAGACCTAGGAACAGTGGCAGAAGCAGGCGCTGCAGCCTTCAAGTGGAGAGCAGAGTGGCTGGAGCTGGGGAAGCAGGAAGAAGTTCTCTCTCCCTCTTGTGTTATTCAGGAGTTGCCCAGGGAAAGAAAGGGCCAGGCACACAGAGCCAGGCAGAAGAGCAGAGGTTTGAAACAGCTCCTTGGGCTGGAACCTGGGGAAGGGGATGCCTACATTTGGGATGTCGCATGCAGTCGTACACCACGTAGTTTTCATACGCCGACATATCTGTGTGTAGGGCCTGTCATTCCTGTTCACGCTATACAATAGCAGCTAAGGCATGCCTGTTTGGATGCAGGGCTGGGCTTTACTGAGAGATTTGGGACCCTGGGTTTCAGTTCCTGTCTGAGTTTATACAAATCCCAATATAGATGCTGTGATCACCTAGGGGAAAAAAAAAAAAAAAAGACACTTCAGCTCCTAAGTCATAGAAAACCAGAAAACTAGACTTCTAGTTAGGCTTCTTTTGCGTGGCCAGGGGTTACTTATGAAGTGCTTTGAGATTTTCAACAGTGATGAGCTTCTGGCATAACATAGAGGGGAAAAAACACTGCCTAACCTTGAGAAGCCACCCTATTTGCTGTGTCATTAGCAAGCTTCTATATGGAAGACCACAGATACTGCAACTATCTCTTCATGAACTTTTTTTCTGGATGTAAGCTGCCAGAAAGTATTGGTCTCTTTCTTTCTTTTTTCCTTTTGTTCTTTTTTCTCTTTTCTTAATATGTTTTAAGAAAAAGGTGTTTGTTACGTTTGCAGCCTTAAGGGCTGCATCAAAACAACTAGATAATCACCGCAACCTGGCATTTGCTTGTACTGAGGAAGGCATTTTAGGAACTAAAACATGCCTGGGAGATGAGAAGGTGTGACTTGGATTTAGACACAGTAACGTCTTTTGTTTTCCAAACCTTCCGGTTAGGTACTCCTTTCCCACACAACATGTAATATTAACCTATTGCAAAGTATAGGTTTTAAAGCAGTGGTAAAGGGGAGGACAGTCTGAAGGATGTGGGGAGAGAAAAATACAAAATACAAATTTTGGAGGTAAGTCCCAAAGCCGCAGAGGAGATGTACAGAGAGGGCGCAACCAACAACAGTAAGAGTCTTCTGGACTGATTCCAAACCCTCAGAGTCAGTACAAATGCGAAATCCAAATGGCCCATTTGTAAATGGCCCATTTGTAAACGGCCCATTTGCAAACTGCTTGACCAGATATTAGTCCTTTGTTGGTTTAAGTCCTCTCAAAGAGCTCAGAAGTAATTTGAGAAATTTAGCAGTTCACGGTTTTGTATGTGATCCCCGCGAGTATTTGGACTCAGATGAATCCTCCATAGGACGAGAAGTAATCAGCATACCGCATCCTTCTTTCTTTGCCGAGGGTAAGGAATTCCATTAAAAATTAACAGCAGAGACCAAGAAACTGGAAATGTGCAGAACAGCAATGCCCGCGATAGCATTTCAGCTGGGGAGTGGCACAGTCCTGGTGGCTGTTGAGAAGACTCTTTTGACAGCGTTTTCCTTCAGAGTGTAGTGGGATGCGAGCTAAGGCAGGCAGAGAGGTGAAATCTATAGGAGGAGAAGTATGAAGTGATCAAGGCTAGGCAGGTATGCTTACTGGCATATACGCATTAGTGTACTCCGATGCTTCAGAGAAGCTCCCTTCAATCAAAAACTATTTCAGTTCTTGAAGGCTTTGCCCAAAAATCAAAATTCAGTTTAACCACCTCAGTGCAGGAGCCTTTATATTTATACTTATGCTTATGCTTAGATTTACGTTTAGATTTATTTATACTTATATTCACACATATACATACACAAATAGAGATTTTTTTAAATAGGGACCACATCTTAATGCCTCACAAGTTTTCTGCTCCCATTAGTGATTATGTAAGACATTTCCCTGAATCCTGAATAACCAAATGAATTAGACCCCTTTCTTCTTTCCCTTCTCACTGCAGAAGAGCAATGGTTATTTACCTGAGGTAGATATTGACACACAAAAATTCCTTACAGGCTTCTTTTCTTCCATCTGCTAAATTTCACTGTGGAGAGAAGGACTGGTATTCCGTTCCTACATACCAAAACTTTTCCGGTCACTGACACTGTCCCTCTGATTCCACTTTGGGAACCCACGTGAGAAAGGGATTGTCCAAATGATATTGCTAGAAACAGTGTGTGAGTTGGTTTGTGTACATCCACTTTTTTGCTAAATTATATAACTGCATTAAATAAAGTAATTTTTAAAGGTTAAATAATATTTGAACGTCAACTTCAAGTTAATGGTGCAGCATGACACAAATGTCAAAATCAAAAGCATTTGGAGGGTTAAAACATCCATAGGTCAGGCTTGGTATGTACCCATTCAGCAGAAACCTGAGAACAGCCTGTCAGTTTTTACTTCTCTTTCTTTCCTATCCTTAGTTTCAGTGTCCGTGGTTCTCCGAACAGGACTTTATTTTCACAGTTTGCCTGCCTGTCTTGAAAAGTTGAAGCACTCAAGCCACACGTGTCCTCCTGTGAGTTATTGCCATGCCCACATGCAGAGTGTGGGTACAGCTCTTGGGCACCCTGAGAGGCAGGTGTGATACCTAAACACCTGTCGGTTTTACAGAGCTTGAACTTCCAGGTGTAATAATGTTGAACTTCATTGGGTTTGATTACGTTTGGTCGCCACCATCTTTGTAAAAGCAATTCAGGATAATAGCTTATGGTTCCAAGGTGCAGGGCCTTGGGTAGTTGTGCTAAGCAAAGCTATTACAGGTGAAACGTCGGTTACATCTCCACTTTATCGCCTTTCCAGTTCTGTATAATCCAAAGCACTCGGTGCCCCCCAGTGGCTTTACAAATTATTGCTACTTGTTAAGACTCGCGGTGGAGAGCAGTGCTTGCATCCAGACATGAATACAACATACTTCCAGAAATCTTGGTTGGTGTTTTACTGAATATTCTCTATTGTTCCTTGCTTTTATTTCTTTCCAGTTCCCGAAAAATTCTTTAGTGCAAAAAGTGGACATAAAGACCTGCTACAAAATGTGCAGCATGGGTCTGCAGTTTTCTTGTACAAACTACTCGCAGTAAGCCAAATCTCAAATTTTTGTGTTATTCAGTTCTTACCCGGGTAAATTCTGGTTAAATTCAGTTGGAGATTACATTCAGCTGAACAGCTGTGAAATTTTCATCTCCTTGAACATGGGCTTTTTTACAGCTTTGATTTCCAAGACCTGCTATATGCAGCGTGAAATTTTGCGGAGCTGGGTAAGACATCAGTTTGGTTGAGGCTATAGAACATGAGGCTAGGCAGAGACAGTAAAGGATTGTTACAACATGTGTGCATATTTCACATACGTTTTCCATGCACTTATGCATACAAGCATCTGTATGTGTACATATGCTTCTGGTCAATTTTCATAGCTGGAAATTCATGCTATCTATACTAGCAGAACATTCAAATGCCTTGGAAAGGACTGGGCATTTTATTGGTCTCACTCCTGACTCAAAGAGCTTTCAGTCTAATTTTAGAGGGAGATGATAAATGGATGTAACAAACAGCAGAGAGGAAGTGGCAACAACAGTAAGATGGGCTGGTTGCAGAGGGTACCAGTATGCCCAGTACGAAGGTTTTGAATCAAGGTTTTGATTCAAGACAAACAATGTTCTTCTATTTTAAGAAATAAACAAACATCAGAAAGCTATGATTAACATTGCAAAATGTGTTTCCTTTTTTCCTTTTCTGTAATTTCTGTTTTGCCTTGTTCTTGCCCTTTTGGAAAAAGTTCCTGTGAGATGAAACATTCCACATCTAACCCTGGCCCACAGTGAAACGCCGCCATTTTGTTTGATAGCTGTCCTTGAACTTGCAAAAAGGCAAAGTGCAAAGGAAGGAAAAGACATGGAGCTAGTTGTTTATTTTTAGAAAATTCCTTGCAATCAGAAATACATAAAAGTTAAGGAACTTTTAAACATCATTTTAGATGTTGCTGGTCACTTTTGGTGCAGACGGCTATTGCATGAAGGCAAACCGTCATCCTAATAGCCGGTTGCTGCTGTCTTTTTTTTTTTTTTTTTAGGATAGCGAGCACTAAACTGATGATAGGCGGTGAGAGGGGGACTGGACGAGGTACTGCAGGTACCTGATGAGGATATGGGTTCTTTTTTTCCAAGTGCTTTTGAATTCATTTTCTGTTTGGGAGTACGAGTATGGAAGCATCACTGACTGATATTAAGACCTCCCAGCTGGTTGTTGTTAGGATGCCTGTTGGTATTCTTCCTATTTGTTTGACTTTGGAAGAGCACTGGTTTCCTATGCTTCAGAATAATTGCTCTGGCTTGGTGTCCAATGTCACTCTTTTTCCCCCAGTAACTTCTAAACAGGTTGGCTGAGATGTGCTATCCATTTGCTTGATTATACTGCCATCACCTTTCTTTTCAACTGAACCTGAGCACCCAGGTCAGAAGCGTGAGCAAGTTCTCCCCTTTCTTCACAGTTATTCTCATATTAAGTGAACTATTCTAAAAAGTGTATCTTTCCAGCTTGTTTTGCACTGGAACTGTGATCCTTTTCTCTGGGTATATCTGTGCATCTCCCCCTTTCCCCACAACAACTTTTGGACTCTTTAGCCCTTCCCAGCCAAAACTGACAGTGGTAGAAAACCGAAAGAAGAATTACTACAATTATTTACGAGTAATATGGTATCATGACAGTTATAAAACTGTGCCAAAAGGTTTCATTAAGAAACAGACTCGTACTGCCTAAGATGGACTGAGCTACTAACAGAGTAACGGCTCGGTATGGTCTCTGGAAGTCATAAACGGGATGTAAGTTAACATAAGCAGATGGCGATATGTGAATATTATCACATCTCAGAAGAGGGAACAGAGAAAAGCATTTAGGGACGCAAACAATTTAGCACATTTTTTCTCTCGAATCAAATTTGTACAATGCAGATACTATCTTTCTCTCCTCAGCACGTCAGGCTGTCGCATCAATTTGAACATTTAGTCCTCCGGGATGAAAGGTTTGAGATCTGCGCTGAGGTTTTCTTGGGGCTAGTCTGTTTTCGGCTGAAGGTAAGGCAGCTAAGACCTCCTATTTCTTCTGACATGTTTTATAGCAATACAATAACCTACAATTGAATATAGTCTTTGTAGCTAATCTCCTTAATTATTTTTTCAGGAAAGTAAAGGGAGTTCCTGTAGGTCAAAGCAGATTAAAGCAAGAAGCTTAAGACAATTTTGTTAAAAATTAATCAAATGCTTAAGAGACATTCAAGCATATTATGGTATGGAAATATACAGTCAAGGCAAACAAGTCATACAAAATGATTGTTATATTCTGTGCTTGATGGGCTTTGATGAAGATGATTGTTTTAATCTATTTTCCTAGGCATTTGAACATGATGTGTGAGTGTATGTGCGTGTATTAGATGTTTCCTGTCAAGTTAGTTTTATATGTGTATGTATTTAATATACAATTGTGTGTGTATATATATATATATACATAATGACTATCATGGATGAAGATTATAGTAGTAAACACTTTTTTGTTGCTTTCTTTAAAGAATGCATTTTCATTTATAAAATGAATGCCTAGTCAGACTGGGCAAACTGGAGCAAGATTTGAGGAAGAACAGGTTGTGTAGGAGGCCAACTTCCCAACTGCCCTTGGCCTTGGTCTGCTTTTTTTTTTTTTTTGCTGAACATGACCCTTTTGCCCCTCTTGGCCTTTCATTCCCCCAAATCTCTGTAAGTGCCAAGTTCATTGATGTAGTGACCTTGTCTGGCAGAAACTAGAAAACTCACTCTGTACTCAGACCTGCCATAGTTGGGAGGGTTCACTTGTTTAATCAGACAGTAAAAGGGGATCAATGTCTTGTTTTAGGAAAAGAACTCATTGAACAGGGGAGCTTGCAACTGCAGCCTCTGTAAAGGGCTGGCTTGTGACATTGAATCTGAACACCTAGCAATAATAAGAGCAGCACTGGTGTTTTCCAGTTCACACGATACCTAAATGAGCTTTTAGCTTTTCTGAAGGCTCACAGGCACATCGTGGCTCCTTCTGGGTAGTGTGGTATTACTACTTTTCACAAATTCTTTTCTCGGTCATTCAGTTGCCCGTTACCTGTGTTTGATGCAATTGGCTGAAGGAGCTAATGGATCTTGTACAATAAGGTGTTGGTGAATTCATCTGGAGTAGGAAAACGGTTTTGTGTGAATTTATGTTGTTTA
>WAAD01007705.1:55612-148418 GCA_013389945.1 Fregata magnificens
AGTCTCGGCTTCCCCTCCCCCGGTGTGGTGAGGGGGGGGTTGGCCTGCTTGAAGCTGTGCCGGGGAGGGCTCCTGGGCCGAGGGGCCCGGCCCTGGGCTCTTGCCGGCTGGGCGGTATCGGCCTGTGCGTGCTCGGCGGCGGTGGAGCGGGCTGCGCCTTGCCTGGGCAGCTGGCGTGCTTCCCTTCTGGCTTCCTTGCCTGTGGGCAGGCGGGCTTTCCCCGTGTTTTGAATGCGTATCTGTGTTCAGGCATGAATGTAATGACACCCAACAGGCGTTGTCAGGTAGTTACTTGCCCCTCCGTTTGCTGAGGCTGAACGCTCGCGTGCCAGAAATTGGTTATTGTCAGTGCTCTGATAAGCCCCCGCGGTTAGGCGCTTACATGAAAGCGCGATGCCCCCAACATCTAGGAGCAGGGTTGGCTGTTGAAGGAGGACTGAGTGGCCGTGTAGCCGTTTGGCTAGCTCTTGGGGAAAGATAGTAAGGCTACAAGGACAAGTAATAGGAATCAGAATAGGGAGAGAATGCGCTGTTAGAAGATACTTAAGAAGAAAAAAGAAACTGGCTACCGCTGTTCACTTACTGTGACCTTCCCTCAGTGCTGTGAAGATGATTACTAAATGTTTAGGAAGTGGTGGCAATCTTGGGATTTTAGATTCTGAATTATGTCAGTCTATGGAAATACTTCATGGGAGTAAATGCCTGCTACTAAACTTTTTCTGAACTTAGCTTTTATGTTTCGTAAGATGTCTTTGATTCAAGAGTTACAAAAAAGTTAAGTGCGCAGTGACACTTATTTAGTATGTTCTTTAGTTGCTCTTTAGAGAAAAGAAAGAAAAGGCTGCAGCCCCTCCATCTCCCGTTCACCTGTGGCTCAGCTGCAGATGTGTTACGGTGGGAATTTGCACCTCGTTTGGTAGGCGCAAGGTAGACTTCTCGCGGTGCAAAAGTTGGCAGTAACTTTTCAGAGGAAATCTTATTTTTGTGTTGGTTTTTTAATTGGCTTCCCATGTAAAGGCACTGAATTTGCAGGTAAAAGGCGTTTTGACTTTTCCAAATGGCTCTACAAAGTTGGGCTGAAGTCCAAACAAATCCAAACCAAAATAATCTATCTCCTTATTGTTTATTATGTGTGTAACCCCTCCTGCCGTAATCCTATTGGGCTCTGGGTTGTCTTACACCGATGCAAGACTGTTTGGAAGTAAATAGAGAGGACACCCTCCCCACCCCGTACTCCTTCAGCTCTGTCTCCCCAGTCTTGTATGTATGTGACACCTGTACATTAATCGGCACTCACACGTAGTCTGTGGCTGATTCAGAACAAGACTGCAAGTTGGCTCATACTCTGTCGGAAGGGGTGCAGAATATACAGACCTCCACTTTAACACTTTAACTTTGTTTTAAGTATTCTCTGGCTGGAACAGCCCGGTACATACTGAAGTTAAAAAAAGAGAAATTAGAATTTGATGTATTTTGGTCATGTGATATGTTAGGCATATGTCCCTTATGGACAGATGAGACCATCGGAATTACTGTGCGTTAGGAGCTTTCTGCAAGCCCTGTTGAGGCTGTGGTGGAGTCCTCTAATTTTGCTTGCGCCTGTGTCTCTTCCGAAATCATGAATTGTTGACGTGCCCAGCAGTATCTCTGCACATGATACATTGCAGAGAAAGACTTCTTTGAAGATACATCGTAAACATGAGCGTATCTTTTGAAGTCCGGCACAAGGCTCCTTCCTAGCCAAATGTCATCTTTCCTATTTCTTTAACTAAAAAATCACTGAAGGAGTTTAAATTCCACTTTCTAAATCTGAGAAACAGGCATCGCTTTAAACACGCAAGAGCTTTGTTTCTCTGGAATATAAAATGGGGAGAGTGTAGTACGTTCTTAAATGGAATAAGTAGTTTTGAACATTTGCTATGAATCGGTAAAGATTTTCTTAATCTGAAAGTTTACCAGATTCAGGCCTATTCGTTCCACTTTTACCTCCCCTCACAGACTTTGCATATAGTTTTATTTATTAGCTTCCTTGTTACATTCTTATTACCATCACTGTAATGAATTTCATCATTCTGACAGCGATGTATAATCTGTGCGCCTCTGCACTGTGCGGTATTCTGTCAAATAAGAGTGATTCCATACTGGTGATTCCATTTAACAAGGCCAATTTTTGTTTGGCCGTCTGTTACCGTTCTTTGCAGTCTACTTACCTCCCCAGGAGACCTCTGGTTAGAAGCAAACACCCCCCCTTTTTTTTTTTCCCCTTTTTTTTTTCCTCCCTCTTTTCTTTCTTTGAATGAGGAAGAAAAGAGAACCTCGGTCGAAATGGCTTTACACCACAAAGCTGGTTGGTTTTTGGAAATGGTGAAGTGCCCAGACTGACTAAAGAGCTTACAAGATCCGCTGCGCTGTTTCTCTCAATTGAAATAATGTGTGTTTTCATGTATGTGTATTTAGGAAGGGGGGAAGGCAGCCAAAGCCGGTAGCTGTGAAATGCATTTTATAACAGCAGGTACTTTACGTATGTTTCAGTGTCAGTGATGGCAACTCCCACCCACAGCACCGTGCACCTGAGCGACTGGCAGAAAAGTTACTTTGCTGTTACCTCTGGCAGCTGCACACCTGGACAGAAGGCAGATGAATACCGTGCCAAAATCCTGCGTATTCAGTATGCATGGGCAAACGCCGAGATCTCTCAGGTCTGTGCTGCCAACCTGTTTAAAAAATACGCAGAGAAGTACTCTGCAATTATTGACTCTGACAACATAGAGACTGGCTTGAATAACTATGCTGAAAACATTTTGACTTTGGCAAAGTGTCAGCAAAATGACAGTGACAAGTGGCAATCTGCTCTGACAACAGATAATGTATTTGGATTAAAGTGTGTGCAAGAGCGGATGCAGGCTGGCAAAAATTTCCGCAGCTCTCGGTCGGCACCAACAGATGCCTGTGCACTGGCTAATAAAGGGGTCAGTGCCTCTGCCGCTCCAGGTCTTCCTAAACTCAGCGTCCTCAGCAGTGCCGGAGAGACTGAGCTGTGTGCTGGCCCAGCAAAACATGCAAGTCAGGGACCAGATCTCCCTGAGCACGCCTCATCTTCAAAGTCCCTTCAAAGCAGCGTGCCTCCTGTGACTGAAACTTCGGACGCCCTTCCTGCCTCTTCCACCTCCTTAAAGGAACAGTTTCATACAGGTTTCCAGGCAACTCCGCTATTTGGAAGTAAAGAAGCGGCAAGAGACAGTTCTCTGAAAATGTCAAGTAGCTGTCGTGATGGACAACATTTGTCTCTTTCCAGTCAGTCAGCTACACCTGCATGGTCAGCAAGTTCTGGAAAAAGAAAAGCGTTTTATGGTCTGGCCGATGAAGGCGTCGGGGTGATTCCTAGCCTTGCCCCGTGCCAGGCTTCCATTGGTACAGAACCCGGCAGTTTTTCAGGGAGTAGAAACAGAAATGAGGAGAGCAGTGTTGCTGGTTTTAGAACTGCAAAAGAACAGCTGTGGGTGGATCAGCAAAAGAAATCTCAGAACCTAGCCCAGCGTGCACCAGTCTCGTCATATGGAGGTGTAAAAAAATCACTGGGTGCAGGCAGATCTCGGGGTCCGTTTGGCAAGTTTGTTCCTCCAGTTCCAAAACAAGACGGGAATGAAAACGGAGGAGCACAGTGTAAACCTCATGCAAGACGACCGGCGGATCCATCGCTGCCTGTAGATGAACGACTGAAAAACATAGAACCAAAAATGGTCGAACTCATTATGCACGAGATCATGGACCATGGGCCTCCTGTCAACTGGGATGACATTGCCGGAGTTGAATTTGCTAAAGCTACCATAAAAGAAATAGTAGTCTGGCCCATGCTGAGGCCAGACATTTTCACTGGGTTACGTGGTCCTCCGAAAGGAATTCTTCTCTTTGGCCCCCCTGGGACTGGCAAGACTCTTATAGGCAAGTGCATCGCGTGCCAGTCTGGAGCGACTTTTTTTAGCATCAGTGCCTCTTCTCTGACTTCCAAGTGGGTAGGCGAGGGGGAAAAGATGGTCCGTGCGCTGTTTGCTGTGGCACGATGTCAACAGCCAGCAGTGATTTTCATCGATGAGATTGATTCTCTGTTGTCTCAGCGTGGAGATGGGGAGCACGAGTCGTCGAGAAGGATAAAAACTGAATTTCTGGTCCAGCTAGATGGGGCAGCAACCTCCTCGGAAGATCGTATTCTAGTGGTTGGAGCAACAAATCGACCCCAAGAAATCGATGAAGCTGCCCGGAGGAGACTGGTGAAGAGACTGTACATTCCTCTTCCCGAAGCCTCAGCTAGGAAGCAGATTGTTACCCGTCTAATGTCAAAGGAGCACTGCTCTCTAAACGAAGAGGAGATGGAGCTCATAGTTAAGAAATCGAATGGATTTTCTGGGGCAGACATGACACAGCTCTGTCGAGAAGCTTCTCTGGGCCCTATCCGCAGTCTTCAGGCCATGGACATTGCAACCATCATGCCAGACCAAGTACGGCCTATTGCTTTTCTGGACTTTGAGAGTGCCTTCAGAACCGTGCGGCCCAGCGTCTCCTCGAAGGACCTGGAGCTGTATGAAACCTGGAACCAGACATTTGGCTGCAGTGGATAATCGCATCCTAACTGTTTTGCAGAATCGTTTCCTTCGCGCTGTCACGTGAGAGCCATGATAATTTAGGGTGTCTGCACTTCTCTCTGTTTCTGTCTTTGAGATACATCTTCCTATGTTATGCAGGCAGCTGTCTATGCCCTGGCCTGAGGTTTAGCTGACTGAAAAGGCCGCGAGAAACTGCTGGTCACGATATGAGAAACTGCTGGTCATGATATGTGAAGTTGCTGAACACAAGTAGCGGAGCGAGAAGCTGACAAAAATGACAGACGGCTGCTGCGAAAGGTGGATGAATTTCACTGATGTTTAAGGGGAAGATGGTCAAACCTCACATGTAACTGAAGGGAGTATTGGGGGGAATCTTGCAAGGCCCACTGTGCTGTATCGGTAACACCGTGCTAGGCTGAGGAGACCCGGGTAATGTTATCAGAAATACCAGTTTTGGGTAGGGATGTAGCAAAATGGGGACTGACGGGGAAAAGTAGTTAGGGGCGCGTTGTTTGGGAAGAGACAGGAGCAGAGGAAGGAAGGAGTCAAGGCGGATGTGGGAAGATTAGGAGGGTGGATAAAAGGGGACGGTCTCATGGAGGCAGCACTCTTGTCTGACAGTCCTGCACCACGCTTCTGCAGTCTACCCCACATTCTTATTAAATCCTTTTTCTGATGATTTTCTGCTTGGCCTTGCTTTTTGCGCTGTGTCTGTGGATGTGTGTTATCAGGAGGTCTGGGCCCCTGCAACTGGAGAAGAGGCCGTGGGTCATAGGGGCTGTAGGATCTGAGGGCCAGCCATCGGCTAGCTGGTGAGTTTAGGGCCAGGTGCTGTAGGGATCCCGTTGTGTGTGCAAACGTCACTAACAAAACTCACTAGCAAGCTTCGAGCTGGACTGGCTGGCAAGCAGGAGGAAACCAGCGCCTGGAAAGAGCCAAGCTATGAGCCAGGGGCAGGGTAAGGGGGCTCAGGGTCTGGGCATGGCTTTTAGATGAACTTAAATCCCGTGGTGATGTTTGAAGGCTCCACGAGCATGGTGTTCTTGTGAAGCTGGGGAGTGCGGGGGCCTGCATGTCTCGCTGGTGAGCTGCAGTCCTGTTCGGCCAGAGATGAGGGACAAGATGGGGCTGTGTGGTCGGATTTGTGTGAGCACGTTTGCTGTGTACGTGTGTGCTGGTAAAGGCGCTGCTGGCTCTAGTGTTCTCGCCTGTTTGTGTGCGCGTGTTTGTGTGCATCCACCGTTTTGGATTAGGGGCTCAGCCTCGCTCCTGGCTGGACCTGCAAACAAAACCAGCGGCAGCAGCCCCCATCAGACTGAGATGGGAGAAGCGTGAGTTTGAGAGTGCACCCGACTGGGCTCTAGTGGCCGGGAAGGAGAAGTCCTGTGTCCCAACGTCAACTGGATTCCTCTGCTCCTTAAAACGTCTTCGTGTAACAATGGTAAAATTCCTAGCTAGCTTGTACTTGGTGCCCTTACCTAGGGTCTGAAAGAAGTGCACAGCCTTTTGTTCACATAACCTGTCCTCGCCCACTGGCTGGACGGAGCTGCCCCTGGACGGAAAATAAATCAAAAGCTTTCAGTTGGATTCTTTTGTTAGTGTGGCAGAGCTGGCTGCAGCGGTGTCCCTGCTTCATCTTCAGCTTCTCTAAAGCACTTTTTCTCCTATTGGGGAAAATGCAGAGCTTAAAAGCTAGTCGTACTTAGATTTCTCGAAAAATGGATAAACGCTGTTTGGCTAGCCTTTTTTTAAAGGCCTTTGGGAACCACAGGGGCTATGAGGCTCTAGGGAACCTTGAGTTGAGAACAATTTGCAAGACTTGGCATTTCTTAGAGCTCATCCTGATTTAAACATAAAATAAGTCAGTTCTCAGCTTCTGTTGTTAGTAAAGTAGGGTATGTATTAGAAACTGGTTTTCAGAGATGTAAACGTTCAGGTATGCAAATTTTTCTTAATTTTTAAAACGGTGAAAGCGGAATAATTTGATTGTTTTGTAAGAATAAATGTGTGATGTGGTCCAAAGTGATTGACTTTTGTGCCACTTGATTATGAGATTAAACCTGCTCTTGCACGTTTAGTGTTGGAGCAGTACAAACATGTACTAGGTAAGATTTTTGCTCTCTCCAAGCATCTCTCCAACCCTAATGAAAACATGTTCTTGAAAACCTTTTCTCAGGCAAGTGCATGAAAACCCCAGAGACTTTTAATTGTTTAGTAAAACCTAAGGGTTGCTCAAGGGTAATAAAACCCTCATGTATGATGAAATAATTGCCTCATTTCTGCTGGGAATTGTTCTGGTGTGCTGTGTGAGCATACTGTGCTCATCTGTGTGTCTGAATATTCCTACTGTAATGGAAATGTCTCTACTGACAGGACCAGGGAGAGCGCACATGGCGAGAGAGAATAAAATGCCTCCTGAAACTATGAGGACTGGGAGAGCCATGCTGTGCCGCTATGTTTGTCTTCTGCAAGGCAGAACTTGTGAATGAGATAAAAGGTAGAACCGTGGCACCAGGCAGGAGTATTCTTCCTCCTACCTCTTAGGTCACTCCTTACTTGGCACTCTCTTGAGTTACGTGAGCATGCTTTCCTTTTAGAAAACACACAGAAATAGTGAAAGGGAACGTTAGGTGAAGTTTATTCTTTCCCTTTTTTAGTAACGATGCAGGTAATATGAGTATCTCTTCTGCCATCTGGCAATGTTCAGGCGTTGCTGCGGGACTCACCAGTCAGCAGGACTTCCAGTATTAGCCCAGTGTGTATTCCATAACCCACTGTAACAGTGCCACCAAAGAAGAGATTAGGTCGCCAGTAACGTAATTTCACAAAGGGTAGAAAATTGCACAGAAGTAGGGCTTGATTGTAATTTAAGGGAAATGGTGCAGATAAATCCACTTTAATGGATCTGTTTAGCGTTTGCAGAAACCGATGGACTTCATTATTCATTCTTTTTTTGGCTGGCTGAACTTCGTAAGAAGAAATGCAGGACTCTCCTCTGTTTTGTGGTTCAGTAACATTTGGTGCACAATCTTTGGTTTCCCTTACATAAAGGTAAGCGATTGCAGTCCTGGAAAGGTGAGGTCTTATTAACAATCAAGGCAATCCAGACTCTTCATTTTCTCAGTGCGTCTTGTACTTGAGTTGGCGAAATTGTCTCAGGGCAGCATGAAATCCCCGGACGAATTTGCATTTATAGAAAACTGCCAACACCGGTAGGTAAAAAGCTGCTGAAGCAGCAGCGGTCATCATCTGCTAATGGCAAGTGGACGAAAACAAGACTGGCCTCCAAGAGCATCGATAAGGGTGTTCTGTTGAAATAAGGCAATTTCTGTTTTTCTAATAGAAATTATGGAACTACTCCCAAGGCAATGTGTCATTGGAAAAAATGCCACCAAACAAACAAACAAAAGCCCACTTCTGCTATCAAAATTACAATTTTGATGGCAGTGAGGGATTGGTCTTGGTGAGCACTTACACTTATTAAGATGTAGAAGGTGCTTTGAACTGTAGACATACAAACAGTGCTTGCACTTGCCTTCAAACTCAGGAGTGCGCATTCCTTTGAAATGTAAATGAAAGCTGGGGCTTGGGAGAGTTTTGAAAGGAGGCTCCTGAGGAGCTATCTTACCTGAAGAGGTGCTCTGGCAGGTTGGTCTTGGCTAACAGCCAGCTGCCCACCCAGGCCCTCCCTCACACCCCCTCCTCAGTGGGACGGGGAGAGAAAATAGGATGGGAGAGCTTGTGGGTTGAGATGAAGATGGGGAGATCGCTCCCCAGCTACCATTGTGGGCAAAACTGACTCGGCTGGGGGGAAATGAAGGTACTGCCAATTAAAATCGATTTGGGTAGTGAGAAACAAAAGAAGACAAACATTGAAACAACACCTTTCCTCCCTGCTGTCCCAGGCGTGACTTCACTCCCAGCTCTCCTACCCTGCCGCCACGGGGCTCAGGGGGGGTGGGAGGTTGCAGTCAGCACATCGCAGTTTCTCACTGCAGCTCCTTCCCCCTCGTGTTTTCCCTCTGCTCTGGTGTGGGCACTCCGTGGACCACAGTTTCTTCAGGAGTATCCATCTGCTCCGGCACGGGCTGTCTCATGGGCTGCAGTGTGGACACCTGCTCCACAGTGGGTCCGTTGGAACCAGCTGTGTCTGGCACGGGGCAGCCCCTTGAGTGGCTCTTCCCACAGAGGCCACCCCTGCAGCCCCCCCCACTACCAAAACCTTCACACCTACACCCAACATAGATGCCTTCAGCAGAACAATTCACATAACCGCAGTGCTTAGTGAAGATACTGACACATATTTCCCAAAGACTGCATTTCTTAGCCTTACTTTTTAATATTTTATTACCATTCTTTGTCCTACCTGCAGAAAAGCAGCCGTGTACGGTGCTGTAGCTATAAGCAGCTGCAGTACTAATAGATCTCTAGTACTTGTTATTGTCCTATGAGGTCAGAAACTTTGTGTAATCTTGGCCCAAACACGTGAAGCCAAAATGGCATTAACACAATTGCATTAATCCAAAGTTACGGGTCTGGAAAGGACTCCAAGAAATCATCAAATCCTCACTTTGTCTAGGGTGAACTAATTTTTGTGATTCCTGGTGCATGTTTTGCCTAGTTTGTTCTTTAAAACATTCAGTACTTATAAAAACCTTGGTCTCTTTTTGGACTTAACTCGTTTTTACTATTGAACGTTCATACCCAGACCAGTGATGACACGCTCACGCTCCGGGCCTCCTGTATACAGTGTATGCTGCTATGCAAACGCAGTCTGGTAAATACTCCATGTTAACCATTAGTAAAATGGCTTTCTTGCCTGGGTTCTTCTTTAGCAAGATTGAAGATGGGCAAAATTCTTCCCCGATGCCTCTTCTCCGTTGCTATAATGCAAACATTTTGTGCCTTGTCCTGTCCTTATTGCTCACCAACATGGGGGAACGTTTAATCGTCCCCTTTGTAGCAGGTAGTTCAGACAGTTGAGATCTCTCGTCATTTGGCATTACAATACTAGCTAGACTAAAGAAATGCCGCTCCTCCGCTCTTTTTAGTAGTCTCCTGTTGGTTAGACTTCTGATCGCTTCTGTGGGTTCACGTGTCTCCTGTGTTGCGATACCCCAAGCAGGACAGTGCTCGCCAGCGATAAGGGATGCAACTGGGGCAGAGTAGAAGGACTGAATGTGGGTGCCAGGGTAGAAGACGGGTGAACTTTTCATTGGGGCCTGTTGCTTCTGTTTTCAGTTTGTAGGACGTTTTCAGCAAAGTTGTTGTGAAGTTGCTGTGTTTTCCCATCTTTCCCAGCTTGGTTTCAGCAGCAAAGTTATGCAGCGGAGCCTCCCTCTTCCATCACGTAAGTCACTAATGAAACCGTTGACACTGCTGCAGGAAGACCCATGTGAAATCTTCTTTGATATGGCCTTGCTGTTTGTCTGTAACTGCACTTTGAATATGGTTTTACAATTAACTCTGCACTGGTGTTATAATAACTGAATAATTTCTATCTTCAGGAGGTATCACGCAAGAGTTGTAAAAGGCTCGCAGAAGGTCGGATACGTCCTGTATCCGTATTCCCATACTGCCAAGGCACATTCACCTGTTGTAGAGGAATATTAGGTTGTTTTCTTGTGATGAAGATGCAGCAGCAAGCAAAAGGCAATATTGTTCTCTTTCAGAAGCTGCGGGTCGAGGAAAGTGAATGACAGCTGCAGGGACACTGAAAAGATAGTGCATCTGCTTTTTGGCTGTCAGAGAGATGATGCCATGCTTCCTCGGTGTAGGTTAGCGGGGAAAAGGGGAACGACTGCCATTTCTCCACGCGGGCATGACTGGAGTCGTTAGCTGGGCAGGGAGGAGGGGACCGGAAAAGGGGAACCTTCCCAGCTGTGCAAGCTCAAGCAGGGGCAAGGCTACTGCTGTTGTGGATTTGGCTGCAGCACCACAACCGCGTAGTTCATCCTGACTTGGATGTGTGCGGCTTAGATGGTCTCTCAGGTTCCCTACCAACACCCTACGCCTAAGAGTGCCCCTCTCTTTGAGTCGAGTTACTTTGTAGAGTTCATGGGTGGGGTGGCATCTTGTGTTCTGCCATACTTCTGAACATATCACACTTTCCTTTGGCTACCGGTGTCTGCAGCAGAATCAAGCATCTAAGCTAGACATACAGCCGGGCTGTTCTGAGGCTCTTCCCCAAAGCCACGTGAGAAAAGCTGCCAGGAGCTGAGGCTTTCCTTGAACTGTGCCGATAGAAAATTCCAGTTTCAGATTAGTTTTCCTGCTTTTGGAACCTGAATACTGCAATCTGAAATTGTCCCTGGGCTTTGTAAAGTGGAAACACCTGGTCACATGAAACTAAATGACGGGTCTGCTAATGCATTGCTTTGAAAGACCATCTAGAATGGTTGTGTATTTGCAGTCAGAAAAAAAAATAATGTTGGCTTTTTTCTTAGAAGTAGATCACAAAATTCCAGGTGGTGGCTTGTGAAAATTCGTACCCAATTCTTACAGGTTTTGAGTTTGGTACTGTGGATTAAGATGTAAGGAGAGGTGGAATTGCCCAGGCTTCTGCTTTTAAATGTAGAGTAGCTTCTACGATTTTTTAGCTCTGTTTACTGATAGTATTAAAGCTGTCTTTTGATAACTTTTTACCTACAGCCAGAGGAAAAGCCAGACTGTCTGCCAGTTGGGGTGGTCCTTCCACCTAAACCTGTTACACAGAATCATTTTGATTAATAGGTGTCACCAGTTAGAAATATTACTCAGTGGTGATTAAGAGCTACACGTCTGTTTTCTCCTTTTCCAAATGAATAATTTTATTTTGTGCTGGTTGCAGCTAGTGACTGCTTATCCTTGCAGATCTGATGTAGCCAATGAAATTTCTTACAGGAGTTGTCATGAAATAGCTTGTGCTCCTATACTTAATATTCTGAAGAAGGAGAACTTTGGCCTTCATTCTTATTTCGCCTATGGAATTTTTTTTCCAAATATGAGAAGAAAAGAAATAAGAAGAGGTGTGAGGTACTGACATAGGGAGCTTGAATGCTCTTGATATATTGTATTTCTTGCATACCACTTATTTGCGCTACAGAATGGGTGTAGATCTGTTATAGTGAAGAACATAGCCATGTAAGTAGAGTTATAGAGACTCCTGATTTTTCTTAAATGATGGAGAATTTTTTTTCCCAGAGAGGGCATGAACTCTGGAAGCTGGTTTCTGCAGGCTATTCTGGTGCCAGCTACCCCTAGAAAAAAGGGAGCGAACTGGAAAAGAATCAACAGAGAAAATTGAAAAGTGTTGTGGGGAAACTGATTACATGTAGAGATGCAAATAAACATGTATACTCTGAAGTTATTTTGGCAATGCTGATAAATTTTTCAGTATCTGTTGGTGGCTTAATGGTATATAAAAGCATACACTTAGCAGTGATGGCATAAAATTAGAAAAAAGAAAAACCCCACTTTCAGGAAGGTCACAGAAACTCTGAGCTGGTATAGCTACAACTGGAGAGAAGGAAGAGGTAGGAAATACGCTTGTAGTGACAAGGGAGGAGGTAAGAGGTTGGTTGTTCCCAGGTTCTGTGATTAGTCTGTTCTTTTCTGAACATGCCTTGTGATTTTTTTCAGTGATTTTAATGCTAAAGTTAAAAGGTTCCACCCTGCTTAATGTGGTGCCTTACTGTCATATGACAGTGAGTCTTACAGGTGACTGAAGAAAATTGAATGTGATAATTAAAACATTGTGATATCAGAAGTCATCCCAAACCCAGAAGTTTTGCACCAAAGAAACGCAAGAGAACTCAGGATCAAATTTTCAGAAACTGTTGCCGTCATCTGCTAAAAATATGTACTAACGCTGTGTCTGTAAATGTCTCAGAAGGGACAAACTTGAGCATGCTGGGGACTGCTCCATCGTAGTTTCATTCATGAAAACTATTTCTCACGTGCTTTTAAAAATAAAAGTGATGGTAGTACAACTCCCCAAGCAGTTACAGTAGTACAACCCCCTCCTCTGGTGACCCCAGAGTAGGGGTAATTTATACCAGGGAAGGTTAGCTTTTATCTGTATAACATAATCCCCATAGAAATTTGTATCCGTTAAGAGTCTCATTGCCCTTACAGCAGTGGAAAAGGAGTACGGCCTTATTTATATCGCTGTAGAGGGTTATAGCCATTGCCTGTAGGTGAGTCCTAATATCCTGGACGCATCTGCCCACAGATGCAGGTGGCAACGGTACTGCTGCTTCTCATCATCCACAAGCTGGGGATGTCTTTCCCACCGCGCTGCCAGCAGGAAGAATTGTGCGATGGGATACGTGAGCCAGATGAGCTCAAATGCTTTTGCTAGACATGCATTTTAGGACAGACTTAGCAAGAGTAAAAGATGCCTTGCTCAGTCTATCCTATATGAGGTTCAGAAATGTATGGAGAAAAAATTATCCAGAACAAATGCACTCCATTTCTAGTAACAGCAGTCCTTTCAAGGGAAAGTAACACCTCTGTAGTGTTGACTTGATCTTTCTTATAGCCTGCCACCAGATGGAGATCTTTTCCCGAAGAAGTCCACCCCATTTCTGAAGGAAAGCCCGACGTTTCCTTGCTTTGTCACTTAAAGTCTTCCAGTATTAATGACTTGTTGCTGGCATTTTCTTAAGGATTGCTGTTGATTTGTTGGGTGGCCTTCGATTTTTAAGAAAATTTTTTGGAGGGAGCTGTGCAAACCAGCCTGACATCTCTAGAACTGCCTATTTAACAAAGATAGGATCTTGAAAGATTAATTTTACCTTGTGTCTCAGGCTGTAATATTACACTGGGGTTGGGAAGAGAGGTGGAAATCCCAATGCAGTGCATCTGTGTGGAAACTGGTCCTCGATCTCAGGAATTTTAGTAGCAGAGTAAAAGAGCAGATATGAGCAGTCTCCCAGGCTGAAGATCCTGAAAATGCATTGAAACGTGGATACATAAGAGGTAGGTAACAGGAGCCGAGTCCAGTTAATTCAACAGTCTCAATCCATTTGAGTTTTGGTTGATGGCAAATGGCATTTGTTGCTCTCTTCGTGTTGCCTCGCCAGTAAAAATCATTAGTGCTATCGTAATAGGGTCGAACATGTGGCACCACTCTTATGCCAGCGGTGCAGGGACCTTCTCCTGACCCACCCGGCCGAAGTCCCAGAAGACAGAGCTCCTGCGTGCTGGGTAATTAGTTAACTCTCTGGGTGATCCCTCTGCTAATGTTGGACTGAGCTGTCTGGGCAGTGTAAGGCATGCCTGCCTGCAGTGGGTATTGTAGGTAGTTTTTGTGACTGAAGAAACCACTGGAGTGATTTCTCCGGAGAAAGAGTTCTGCGGAGCTGCTGAAGACTTCAGCCCCTTGGGCACATTTCAAGTGAAAATCGCTGATGCTGTCCATGATCATTGATCAAGTACATTAAAAAACCATATCTGTTTAGATACAGGTGGCGAATACTGCTCTATCTTCCCGAGTCCTCCAGTTTCTCACTTCCCTGCGTTGTGGGTCAGACGCTTTGCAGCCAATTTACATCAATTCCTGGCACTGTTTTTAAAGGAAGCAAGGGGGAACAGCGCGAAGTCTCACTTTCTGCCAACAACAGGAAGCGTACACTCTTTGAGTCAGGCAGCTTGTTTCAGCCATGCCTTTTGTTGAACCAACAAATTACTGGACTACAGATTCGGTCTTCGAGACGGTAGCGCCGCTCGGCAAATCCCTGGAAAGGCAATGGCACAGAGCGGCGGTGTGGATAGTCAGGGGGAAAGCTGTGTGCCGCTGCAATTCCCGTTGTCGAAGGGAGCATTCACTTTAAAGACCAATGTCTGAGGGAAGAGAGCGGAAATGGCGATAACATCTCTCTCTTGTTCTGTCCTATGGGTCTGAACATGCCGCTACTGAAATCTTGCTAGGGGTGACCGCTAGAGGAGTCTCCTGTTGGCGTCTGGGATGTTGCCATGTAACACAGCTGTCCTGCCGATTGAATGGAGAGAGGTGCACTCTTGGATCCTGTACTTAATTTTTGTGTCTGAAGCACGCTAAGGTACTCTGTGGGGTCCAGGAATTTGTTATGTAGTTTTCCAAGGCTTCCATAAGTCAATCCAAAATCCCTATTTTATTTTTTCCTGATACACCGTTAAAATTGAAACTAATGTGAGGCTATCTTAAAAAAAAAAAAAAAAATAGAAATCCCTTCTCTGAAATATGCATCTTTGCAGGAGCTGTTTCCAGGCCCAGTTTTTGTGTGCGGATTGTACATGGCATTTGTACCATTCCTTTTTTTTTTTCTTATCGCTGCAATAGAACTTTTTAGAAAGCTAACTGCAAAAGCCAGTGTTCTTTATGTCTACCTTCATTCCTCCCCGTGTTTTCCTGATGCAGAGGCAGGCTTAGTCTAAAGAAGCCAAGACTGAGCAAAGTGCAATTTTCTGGAAAAATTATTTTTCTTATTTTACTGCCCCCCAAGTATTTGTTTATATTATGTAAATTTACTTCCCCCTCTCCACTGCCACCAAACCTCGGTGTGTTTGTTTCTTCTAGGTATTTCTTTTCTAACTACAGGCTAGCAAGCGTGCCAAGGTGTGGTGTGGGGCTGGCTACATCCCTCGTGAGGAAATGGGGTGTCTCGAGGTGCCTGGTTAAGACTGGAGGCAGATGAATGCCCCTGAGGCAGTCGTCTGATGGCTAAGGGCCGGGGCTGGGGCACTGCCTGCTTTCCTCCTGCATAGTCCCGTGCCCTTGCTGCAGCTCGGACACTCGAGGAGCTGATGGGCTTCAGCAGGGCACGTCCCAGGCTGAAGATGCCGGCTGTGTGTATGCTGGGGAAGGGCTCTGAGTGGCGTGGTGTGAGGAGGCAGTCGCAATGGGAGAGCTTAGAAAGCAAGACCCTACTAGCCTACCTAAGACAAAGCATTTATTCTGCTTTTCTGGAGAAAAAGCTCCAAGGATGACCTCAGAAAACACTGAGGAAGACGGGCTGTGTAACTTCCCGTGTTGGCGTGGCAGGAAACAGCAAAGGGACTTGGCCCTTCGTCCCTGCATGCCTCTTGAAGAGGCTCTGCTCGGAGCTGCTGAATGGCACCAGCCTCCCTCTTCTCACTGCCCCGGCGACTTTTTACCTCGCGTAAGGTTAGTGCAGCCTAGGGGTTGAGACAAAGTAAGGTATGGATATAATTACCATATTCATGACAGAAAATTATGGAAGTGGCCAGAGGCTCAGTGGCAAACATACACAGCACAGTAAGGTGTGGAAAGGATGGGGTTTTGAGTCGAATATTTCTCTAATTGCAAAGGAAATTAGGCAAGCAGTTTACTTAGGAGAAGCAGAACCAAAAGGAAGGCTCTTAGCTTTCCCCCTCCGCACACAGTGTTTCTCCAGAGAAGCTGTGGTGATCCTGCAAAATTTGACAAGGAGGGTGTAACAAGTCCTTCCCTCTTTTCTGGAAGTCCCACCCTCTTTCCACAGCTTATCTGAAGTTTCTATTTTGCACGTTGGTATTTGTGCAGTTTCCAGCGAGCCTTCTGTTTTCTGTTGCGAAGTAGCCTGCTAACTAAAGCCATCATGGGTTTCTTTTTCTTTGGAGCACAATATTTTCGTGTGGCTATTGCCCTGTTGGTTTTTTGTTTGGTGTTTTTTTTTTTTTTTTCCCCCTGAGATAACTGGGAGGGTAAATAGAGTAATTTTGCATTGTGTTTTTAAGGCTTAGAAAAGCGTCCCAATTTAAGTCAGTTGGTTACCATAAAACAGTTATTTGAGCAGCTCATTATGTGTCCATAGGAAAAATGAGAGAGGACCCGCAGTGCTGTACATCAGACAGAGGGCCCCTCTCCCAGTATTGTTTTCTTTTTTATCTGTGCATCATTTAAAGACATTTGCAAGGCAAAAGCTGTCTAACTTCAACAACTGATCATGGAAAGGATTATGTATCTTTGTATGTTTGGTCAAAATATTCTGTAAATTTAGGTAACATAAGATGTTTTCAGTAACAAAGTTGGTGGAAAACTGGCAACTGTTGGTTAAAAATATATAAATTATTGAATATTTTGAATTAGTCACACATATAGCGTATACACATATAGTATACACACACACACACACGCACACTTTGATGTAATCCAAAGCCTGCATTCTTAGACCTGTGGCCTTTTAACGGCTCTTAGGAGTTAGTGCAAGGGTCTGCCTGCAGACAGGGATTCCTGAGTTTACTACCCACTGAAGAGGAAGCCTAGTCTGCAGCTGGAGAATAAGCAAGTGTTAGAAGACCTGGCTTACCAATCCTGATTTTGTCAAAAACTCACTGCATGATCTTGTGTAAGGAATTTAGGGTTTTTTTGTGCTACAATTTCCCTTTCAGGGAAGGGGGAAGGATGTAGTAGTATCACAGTAGTGCTGCTGTTTACCAGCTTTTCAGAAATTGTGTCTTGGATTTTGGAAACTATAGAATAAATTTAAAGATAATAGGATGAAATGATATTTCTTTTTGGTACAGAGTCATTTCCACTTATTGTAATCTTACCCCCTCCCAAGTCAACAGAGCTACACACCTCCTGTATTTGAAACAAAAATGGATATTCTCCAGAACTGTGTGTCTCCGGAGACTGGGATATTAAGAAAAGAGAAATTTTTTTAACATTAATGACAACATGAAAGGAATTGTTAAAAAGGATTTAAACTATGTGATTCTCTGCGTTGTCAGGTATTGAAGAAAAAAGGAAACATGAACGTATAGCGAGAACACCTGCATTGGCTGTCTGGGTTTGGCAGCGGGGGGGGGGGGGGGGGGGGGGGGGGGGGGGGGGGGGGGGGAAGTTGCTAAAATCCAAACAAAAAATAATTTTAGTGCACAACTGATTTTAGATTTAAGGATAATCAAGAGGCCAGCTCTTCCATGGTATAAAAAGCATGTAACTATTAAGAATGGTAGAATACTTTTTTTCCCTGAAATGCACTGGTTTTGGCTTTTCTTAATTCTGTGGTAATAACCCTTATGGTAGAGAGTAATTTCTTCACTGCTGAACTCGATGTGTTAATTTTTCCACCCAATCTTCTACCACCCTTCATTTCCCTTCTGGTCTTCCTATCACTTCTGGTACATTTGCCCCTGCCTTCAGTGACCGAATTATGATTCAGCTATCAAGAACTATTTAACGAAACTCAGACAGATGCCTATAGTCTCCTCCTCCTGGTTTGGGCTTTGGAAATTTGTTGAAAATGCTTAATTTTATACTTCTTTGTCTATTAATACATGCATTTCATTGTCTTCCTAAAACCACTCTAGCTTTCCTTCTTGTGTATTTCTACTCTTTCTGCCGATCAGGATCCAATATTTTTTTAAAGGTCAGTTAAATGCAATGTAGTTGTGACTTGGGGAGAAGCAGCATGCTGGACGTGCATGAAATGCAGGGTCTGTTAGCACTGTGTGTTCTTCAGCAGCTTGATTATTTTCACTTATTCAGGTTTACTCTGGTTACTGCAGTAGAAATTCTCCTGTCAGGTACTATCATAATGTCAGCGTTAGACCTTATAAAGCTGGTTGGTGTCTCAGCCAGCTTACATTTACAAAGGGATAGTGAGACAGATGTTTCCAAAGCAGAAGTAATCATTCTAATTTGTACCAATATTTAATGAGTCCAAAAAACCCCCTACATACATGTGTGTGTTAAGTGCATTTCCCATGTGCATTTGCTAGACTATGCAAATAAAATACTATATATATTATTAGTCTAGAACTAAGTGACTGGATGCAATGCAAAAATAAAGAGTTTGTGAATGTTTCAGAGTAGGACTTCTGAGGTGGGGAGGTAAATTGCCTATGTGCTGTGCTAAAAAAGAAAAAGTAAAATTCAAATAACAATGCTTCTGTTGCTGCCCGCAAATATATGTTTTCAGCAATTATTCACTCCCTCTTCTTTTTTTCCAACACAATGGAGAATGAGCCTATATTCTCTCCCGTGGTTACACACAGGATTCTCTCTAAGACGATAAAGGTACTTTTTTTTGTACACAGCTATCAGTGAAATAAAACTGGAGTGTTTGAATCCAGATTTGAACCTCCTTTAATATTAAGAGCTCTTTGGATCTCTGTTTTAATTTGTATGATGTATTAAGGCTGCAGTGTATTTAGTCCTTGTGAATGCAACAGGAACACTATAAAGTAAAAGCTATAGTTGAACTGACGTTACTATGTCCTTTGAAACAAAATAGGGAGGAATAGAAAAAAAGAAACCCCTCCTTTACTTGTAGTACATCATATCTACGTGTTAAACTACCCCCTCAATATTCATGTTATTTTCCCTTTTTTTTGGTAAAGTTTTTTGTGCAGTGCTGGCAGGTGCAAAGGCTCTGGCAGGCTGGTGAGGCTTTGCAGTCGGAGGCCCCCCTCCCCTGGGACAGCAGGGAGAGGTGCTGGGCTCATCTGGGGCTTTTGGCTCTGTTCTTGGTAGTAAGGAGCTTACAAATGGCGTTAGCCCAGGCTTGTAGCGTACCCGTGTCCAGGCTCTATGAATTTCGGTGCATGCAAATAAAGGATATTAGCTCAGACTTGGTTTTGCTGGTTGTTCATAGGATGACATGAAGTTTATGGACTTTAAATTGAAAATCGGACCCCGCTGAAATTAGTCACTAAAATTTCAACTGACCGAACAGAGATCAGGGTTTCGGCTCCAAAAGCTTCAGTAGAGACCCACCAAGTCCTCCCTGCCTGCATCACAGGTTTCCCTAGAAGATAGCTGAGAGCAACCTCAGGCAAACAGTAGGTTCAAAATTAAATTTTAATCTGGTTGAACATTGAGTGGGAAACAAGAAGTGAAAACTGTCAACTGTGCCCAGATCCATTCAGAACACTTCTAGGGACAGTTTTGATACCAAATTATCCTTGTTATGCAAATTTCCTCACCAACCGGCTGGTTCCCAGTTATGCATGGGGAGAAGCGGTGGCCACATCTGCTTCCCGTTTTGCCGTTTCAGAGACGAGCCATCTGTTTGGCCTCATCCCGAACAGCCTGCTTGGTGCTGATTAACTTCCTCACCCCACCAGCCCCAGGCTCACTGTCTGCTGCAAGGTGTAGATTTTTTTTCTTTTTTCTTTTTTTTTTTTTTTTTCTTCTCTAACTGCTTATAAACCAGAACCTTCACTTCTCTCCCAAGGGACAGGAAGGCGTTGGTTTGTGTGATTTGCAGCCACCACCAGTGGCAGCAACAGCAGCAGCTGCCCTCTATCACTCACATGTTTCTTATGTGTGGTCAGGACAGATAAAACTGGGAATTGTTCTGTGTCCTGGGACAGGCTTTAAAGGAGTGAGACCTTACCTTATATGAAATAAATAAATATATATATATATATAAAAAAAATGTTGTAATATTAAATGCAGCAAAAGTCTCGGTGCAGTTAACAGGGATCTGTTCATTTAGCAAGAGCAGGGTTTCAGCCACACTCACTGCATCCTTTTTTGTTTCAATGGGATGAATTCCTGCCACCTGAAGCCCGGCTTTGGATTTCTCACTCCCATCTATCCCATTTCAGTGAAACTCTGCAAATTTTTGGCCCTCCTATTTTCTGAATACCCATCTTCTGGCAATTACGGCAGGATTTCAGAAATGTTGCATGTCTGCAGCTGCCAGTGACTTTAATGAGAATTGCATGTTCAGCAGCCCTGAAAATTCAAGGTCTGTGTAGCCAAAAAAAAAATGCATCAAAAGTTAAAATTGAGAAACTGGGATAATGGACCTCCTGTTAAGAGTAGGACTTCTGTTGCCTTTCACAGGCCAGGTCTGAGGGATTTTTGTCTTTCATGATGCATTCAGACCAGAATCTGTTCTCATGCACCATTTTCCTTCCAGACAAGAAGTTGACTGTGTTTCATGATGGTGGACGCAACCTGGCTGGCCCGTAGCAGGGAAGGATGCCCCGGATCTCTGACCCACAAGACAGGCAGGAACATTTTTTTCAGAAATCAAACATTTTGGTTTTCCAGTTGCAACAGTTTCAGCTGTCAAGTTGTTGCTGCTGCTGAAACGTGAAGCTTTTGGTGAAAGCTTCTCCTTTATTTTTTACCATCTCACAAGCTGACAAAACCAGTGCAATATCCTCAGTGTATTGGCAAAGTCAGGAGCATTTCTAACCCCTTTTCCTCAAATAAGATGTTGAGTGATTGCCCCCCCACCCCGCCCCCGCACAAAAAAAAAAAAAAAAGGAAATTGTTACATTATCAGATCTGTGTGCTCCAGGTCTTGCTCGGAGTTCTCATTTTGATATCTACTAAAAGAATCTCGTGTGTTTTAGTGTATTTCTCGATTTCAAAGACTGACTAGAAAACATTGGTTGCTGAGCACATCTTAATACCGTTTTGGTGTTTAGATGCTTATATATGGATTGGAAAGCCTGTTTGGGGACTCGAGGCTGAAAATACTCACCCCTGGTAGTTGTATGTTTGTGGCTGTACATCAATTAGTATCTTGGCACCTACAACAGTTTCTGATGTAATTTAATCAAGCTATTGGAGTAGGAAAAAACATAAATATGATGATTTTAAGAAAGTCTTTGAAACATAATGGATAGATACCCAGAATAGATTTTTAGGTACACAAACTTGCATTTAAATCTGTGGATGTCTGTACAAGGATTTAATAACATTGATTGAGAATATTACATTTGGTCTATTTTCATGATTATTATTATTATTATTATTATTTAACAGACCATATTCACTTTGCAGAAGAGTCACCCACTGAAACAGAAATTTGTAGTTCATTTCATTCACTGAGAACTAGCTATGATGGTGAACAAAAGAATTAGGACGTTAAAAGGTTCCTTCTTATAGAAATAGTAGTCATAGTTTATGATGAAACCATATCACAGTAACTTAAGGAAAATTTAGATTTTGGGAAGCTGTAAAAGAATTGATTGCAATACTGTAAGAGTCTGGGGTTTTTTTTTTTAAATCTCATTTTGTTCATAATAATACAGTTTTACAAATGGAAATATTTCTAAAACTTTATAAACAGTGCTGTTTCTAAGCAAAACAGTGATTCTTGTTTGCATTAAATATATGATGTGAAATTTACTGTGCTGGAATCTGAAGGAAACGGGGACACCCGCAGAGAAATCACCTTTGTTATGGCAAATAATAGAAATAATTTCTCAGTGTTTTATTTTGAATTACTGTGACTCTACATGCAGAAGTAATTGTGTTCTGTAATGACTTTGGCTGGCTGGTGGGAGGGAAGGGTAAGAGGAGAGGGCTGGAAAGGAAGCAACCTTCTCAAAGGCAGCTGCTTGCAGGAGCCGTATGAGTTTTGTGGCCAGGGACACTCTGGACAGGAGGTAGCCAATTTAGGACTTGGTCTTCAGCTGGAGCTGGCTTAGCAGCTTCACGTAGCTGGTGAGTGCAGGGTGACTGACACAGCGTGACTTTTTTTGGCCACAGAAGACGGGCTGCGAGAACAGCAAGGATGAACTCACCATGATGCAGGTTATAGGTGCGGCAGCAGAGGCTGAGGCCATGCACCATGCTCAGCGCTCCCTCGCTGCCCACAGAGCTGTCTACCTGCATCTCACCATACATTGCCCACACGCACAGAGAGTCAGTCACCACCCCCCACACACAGGGCCTCCAGCTGTACCGAGCGACTTCTTCACCCACTAGGAGAGTGAGTGACAGAAATGTTCTGGGGTTTGGGTTTAGGTTTTTCACCATGTTCTCGTCTTAAAAGATAAATCTCACTTTGCAGACATAATTTAATAACATTTCAAATTTTAATGAAATTTGCTTGGTTTTTTTTAAATACAATGTTCTCAAAGAAAAATGAAGTTACAATATAAAATCACAGCAAAAAAAAAAAGTGTGTAAATACAACTTTTCTATTAGAAAAGGCAGTGTCTGGGGAAGGGCTGGGAAGCGGTTATTTTTTACTTTTTAAAAACAGATATAAACTTAAAGCCATTCACCATATTTACTTGTTTTAGGGTTCAGCTAAACCATATCAGGGTATTGCACCATAGCAAAAAAAGAGAAAAAGGGAGATTACACTAAACTAGTTTTCTGAGGGCACAGTTTGTTTCGATGTACGCACACACAACATCCTATTTTCATGCCATCCTTGCATATGTTCATAAATAAAATTATTGAAACATGTTTCTAAACAAATTGAAGATGATTTTGTGCAAAAAAAAAAAAAAAAAAAAAAAACCCAAAAAAAACCCCAAACACTGAAAAAAGCAAACCTAAAAAAGCCCCTTTGTGAACAGAGAATGCTGTTTGCTCCGGTCTTTAGACTATGCCCTCTGATACACTGTGTCTTAATATACTTACTTATACTACTGTACTGTTTAATATACAACATCAACATATTCTGTTATAGTATAAATAAGAAAACTCCAGACCCAGGAAACAAACCCACTGTGATTGACAGTGCATCATCATGTCATATGAACCATTTTAGATATATATACACATACATATGTATATAAAATATTAATGATACACAAAACCACAGATAGGGCATGTGCATGTCGACGAGAAAAGCAACACAGAAACTCATACACGTGCATGTGTGCACAGAGATGTTGCAAAGGCAGTAAACCTACCCAGTAATCAGAAATCACATTTAAAAGCTAAGTTCAAGGCAGTCTTAAACTCCACTGGAGCTATGCTTGTTTACACAGTTAACGAACGTGGCTTTATTTCTGTTGGATTTTAGTAAAAGCAAAGAAACAAACCCACCTGAGTAAGCTTCTGTCCCCCTCCCCTTTATAGCTTGGGGTGTATTAAAATGAAGGGTTAAAAAAATTATGGCATGGGGTATACAGTGGCCTAAATCTAAGAACAGTAGGAAAGAGGTGTAAGAGCAATAAAAGCAGAATGTTTCTGTACAGCCAACATCTGACTTCACATAGGACATTGCAGCAGGGCTGGGAAATTACTTTGTCCCTTCTTGGTTGGTATCAGTCGAAAGTGGAGAGGGGTAAGAACAGCTGAATGTATCCCTACCAGCTACGAAAAAATAAACCCATTTCAACTTTATAAAAAAAAAAATAAATAAAGGAAACTCATCACCGTAAGCTCCCCCCTTGAAGGTCCTCTTCAGGTCATTCCTATACAAAATGTTTGGTAATACCTCGTTGCCAGGTACAGTCTGTCTTGAAGCTGAACGTGTAGCAGGCATTGATGACAAAATCGTAGTTGGGGCATGCAAGTGGATGACGATTTCTTGTGCCCCCCCCTTGCACCATTCCTTGGGCTGGAAGGTAACAAGCAATAATGTCCCTTATGGCAACGGAGTTATAATGGAGGAGTAGAGGACATCACCTTTGGGCCTGTAGTTTACACTACTCATTTTGCTGGGGGTCATTGGCCATCCTGTATGTACTAGCCTACCTAACATGTACTCGTAATTTGTTTTCACTGTTGTGGGTATATGCATCAGTCTACAGACTTTCATACACAGCATTCACATCTGGTGACAAAGCTACTAAATAGGCGTGCACGCATGCACTTTCAATCTAAAAACACCTCTGTGCCCCTGTGTCATATGAAGTAAGTGTCTTACAGTTGGCATGAAAAGCTAAGTCATGAGATTGTAAAAGCATATATTTGTAATTCATTATTTCATCAATATCTCTCCTCTAACTTCAGTGTTGTTGCTCCTGACTTACACCTGCAAAAGTGAAAGCAGAAGAAGGAACTCTGCGTGCCTGTAGTAGTATCTATATATATAGGAAATGTATATCAAATATAGCTACACATATCAGGCCAAATTGGCCTAGGTACAAGCGTTCATGGTTCCATCGAATCTCTTTTATAATAAATATATGTGCTTGTATGCACTTGTGAATGGAGAACATGTAACTGTATGACAAGACTGCTAGTCTTGTTGGTTATATGATTGTGTTTGTTGCAGAATATCCATTTATTATGCACAGTGGAAGTATTTATACATTAAGTTAATAAGATGGGTTATTCTTACAAATGTTGCCCAGAAGTATTGCAGCACTGAAGACAGATTTTTATGCAGCTGCAAAAATTTGTTTTTTGCCCAGTCTTAAAGTATGAGGGTGTTCAGGGAGAGGAATGAACTATTTGGAAGAGGAAGTTAAGTAGAAGCTTTAAAAAAAGGATTTTTTTATATCATCAGCTGTGTTTGGGGTTAAAATCTATTCGTCATAGAAGTTTTTATTCTAACTGAAGTTACGGTATCTGCAGCAGAACCCGCCATGGAGAAAGCTCTTGGTGGACTTTACTGCACTCTGCAAAGTGCTGCAGTTTCTGGTCTCCATTCAGCAAAACACCTTTTTTTTAACCTTAAGATTAGTTCCACTGAAATAAAAGTAACTTGAAGCACATGGTGAAATGATTTGTTGAATAGGAAGCCAGGGTTCTCAGCACCTTTGCAGGGCTTGGTCCCTCACTAAACAGCAAGTACCAGGAAAAAATGAGAAGGCTACAAATTTTGACCGGCTGGTTTAATTCAGCTCAGTGCTTTAAAAATAATTAGGTCCAACACTTACGAGTAGAGCCACAAAATCTACAAGAGGACATCTTCGGTGCAAGCAAAATGGGATTTTTTTTATATGTAAGAGAGGGATGTTTGGATATTTTCCAGGCAGTTCAAAAAGATGAAAAATGTGCATAAGGAGATGTTCCCCACACGTATTTCTAGCTAGTGCTTTTCTTGACTGTACATCATAATTTTCTAAATAACTAAAACTTAAAAAAGAAAGAAAGAAACATTAAATACATTGTAACTTGTTTATGCAGAGAGAGGAGGAGTTGCTTAACAAAAAGTGGGGTTTTATTGGATAGGGAGAGAAAACATTTATTCAAAGAAGAGCCAACCATACCCTTTTTCTATACATTAAATGCAATTCATACTTCACAGAGTATATTACAAGGGTGTTTCTTCACATACCTGCTCGCCTGCCTAGTGACACAAACAAGGCATGCCATGATGTCAATACCAGCAGCATCCTTGCAGGTGGAAACGTTCTACTTTGTACTGCCAAAGCAACTCAGAACCCTCTGGCTGGGGGGTCCCGTCCCACCCCAGCTGTCTGTGAAGTCATCTGAGATGGGCCCCCTCCATCTTTAGTTGAGTTTAATCTTCCAAAAGAGTCAAATAATACCAGGAAGTCAAAAAACATACATCTGGTGTAAGAGCCCTATGCTCAGGGTGTTAAGAGAGAAAACTTGGCCACTCCTGCCTGTTGCGTCCTTGTCCGCGTGTTGCATCCTGCGCATGGTTAACGGTTTTGGCAAGGGAGGTTTGCAAGAAGCATCAGTCAAGGGAAGGGCTTTCAGCTATGTGACTACAAAAGCTCCTACTTATATTACTAAAGGTTTTCGGAGATCAAACATTTTCAGTAAAAACTTTAGTACTCATTTTAGAAAACTGAGTTGCAATGCATGCTACCAAAAGGAAAAAACTTTTCTTGTGGGAGAAGATAGCTGCACTTTTGATTCTCTTGTTACTTTTACTGTCCAGCTGACTTGTGCTTTGTTGCTGTTGTGGCTCGTGCAGCTCCAGTGACGCAGCTGTTGAGGCTAGATCTGTGCCAGAGGAGTTTTAACTCATGTGGAAACGGTGCTCCCCTCGAGTTATGTGGGAAGAGAATTCATACCTGTCCTGGCTATGGTAGCCACACATGTTGCATTCAAAAGGATCGCGGAATCCATGGCAGCCCATATGGATTGTATACATCACGTGATCCAAGAAAAGGACTCGACAGTGTTCGCACTTGTAAACTTTCACTTGCTCCCCATTGCTGCTGATCACTTTGAAAGCATCCTGGGAATTGTCAGTACCTGCCCTCAAGACATCATATTGCCTGTTTTCTTCTTTTATGGAGATGCCATTTCTTGCATGGGGACCTATGTGGTTTGTCAGGTAAATTAAACCACTGCGTTCCTCATTATTGCTCTCTGTATCTGTTGAGTCTTGGCAGCTGTTGCTGGGAGAGGCATCTCGTTCAGAGGAGACAGATTTGGCTTTGGAAAGCAGCAACAAGTTTTCCACTGCGCTGTCCTGAGCTGTATGGTTGGAGCGAGCCTGATTGTCCCCGAGAGGTTTGTGGAGCTGATACATGGGGCTGATGACGGGAACCACCTCAGAACCACCTGGTGGTGTCTGGACAAGGGGACGCAAGGACTCTGCCCCCAGGTAACTGATGGCGTTATTAATGGCCTGGTCTATAACGTGCGTCTGCATTATCTCATTCTCCTTCTCATAGTTGGTGGTGGCATCGTATGGAAGATCAGGCAGACATTTCTCACCTGCAGTGAAAAACAGTCAGGAGTTAGAGTGTTGATTTCTACATAATTAAGGATTATGGATTAATAAAACAGCAACATGGAAGAAAAGAGTTGATCAAATCCACCTCTGAAATTCACCTGAGGTATTCATAGTTCTCTAATATAGCTGGTCAGAAAAATGGTTGGTCAGTGGGGTTTTTTTAACCTGCAAAATAATTTGAGGTCTTTGGAAAAGCAAAGGGATGAAAACAGATTCTGGAAATAATTACATGGGGACTCCTGGGAGCTACAGATCAAGTGCTTCATCCTCTCTTTCTCCTTTCTAACTGGACTCCCTCATCTGCCTCCGACAGTGAGCTGAGGCATGCCTTTGTGGTTAGTGAAGGCAGTGTACTAGCACAGTTAGAGTGAGCCTGGCCTTCATGCTTCAGAGCATGAAGCATATTATCAATATTTTTCCCTAAAATATTACAAGTTTAGACTGGAAATTGTATGTTTTAGTTTTAGACCTTCAGTTTCTTACAAATAACCCGCATCGGGAATGTGGTCATATGTCATTTTGGAGAAAAATCAACAAAAACTTAACTTTTCATATTGCCACCTCCCCATCCCCCCCCCTTGTTTTTTAGATAAGCCGTGTTAGACACATTACCAGAAGCTACTCATGTTCCTAGAAATTTTGTGTCAAAAAGTTACCATCTACAGGAGCAGCCAAGAACCATGGAAAGGATTTAAGTGCATCTGTAGTTGGAATATATTTTTCCTACGAGGTAAAAAGCCCTATATAGAGCAAGATTACTTGTTACTTGTAACTTCAACTCTGATTTGGGATGCCAAAAGTAAGGGGGGACTCTTAATTTTTTTAGAATCAGACTGCACTAATGGATCTCTAGCTGGATACCCTAGTATTGAACGCTGAGTTTTGCTACAATTTCTCAAAATGCCTGGACAGATAGGACTAAGCAAAACATAGAAGGTAAAAGTTAGGAGTGGGAGAAACTATTTAAATGCACAGATGCTGATTTTATGAACCTGAACAGTCTTCTCAAACACTGTAAACCATCAACGTTATTATCAGGCCCCTAATAAATTTGTGCAAATGCAAAGGGGTAAAATATTCCCACAGGTTCCTAGGGACTACCAATAACACGTTGTTTACAGTCCAGATGGATTTTCTAGCTCTGCAGATCTTGGGAAATTCACTGAAAGCCACAAACATCTCTATGAGCTGCTGTCACCATTTCCTAATCAACATGACATTTGCTGGCAGACCTTGGAAATTCCTAATTTGTCTAAAAGAAATGCTAATAGGAGCATGGAAAATTTACAAGAAGATCTGCAAATTAATTTGTCAACAATTTCCCACCCAGTTTCCACTCAAATTGACTATTCAAAGTCAGTGAAGAGTCCAGAAAACTTCTAGCATGACACTATTGCAATGATGGGGCTAAAGCGTAGATAGTCCTGATGTCTACATTTCCCACAAGATACAGTTTCATACTAGTTTGTCCGTGCTCTGTGAGCAGAGAAAGAAACACTGAGCATTGCATAAGTTCCTACAAGGGATGTAGGGTACAGACACCTTCTAGCTGTGCTGCACAAGCTTCTACTTCCTCTTGTTTCCTTTCCCTATTATTCTGCCAATTTGAGCACCCCTTTACTGGGGTGCATTCTTTTTTCGTCCAGATTTACCCTTTCTAATGCTGTAGTTTTCAGGTAGAGCTTGAGGCTTAAGATTCAAAAGAGGTGTTGTGAAAAACTCTTGAATTAAATATAGAAAAGCTTGCCTAATATGAATGTATACCCTTGACTCAAGGTGGAAAAAACGAGGTCAAAATCGCTTATATTCCATGGGCACTGTATGCCACTGAAAAGTGGGACTGGTCTTCATTTTATACAAAATTTGGGGCATCCAGAAGGCATGATTTTAACAGCTGTTTCTTGGCTAGTGTTTGCTTTACATAGCATAACTAGTTGGTAGTTGGACTGAGAGGATCAAGTGCTCCTAAGAAAAATTTGTTTCTAAGCAGAGTGTCTGAAACAGACACAAACTTCAGGTAGGCAGGTATCATTTCTATATCTGAGCAATGCAGGTAACACTTGCACTCATTAAAAATAATAGCTCATTTCTGTGGTTATTAGAGCATAAGTAAATTAAACTGCTAATGGTTTGATGCACTTCAAGCTTTGCACTGCTCAGGGTTCTGCAGCAGGTACCTAAATAGTAAAAATGCACGCAGTGCATGTGGGCACTTTTTTCTTTTCTTTTCTTTTTTTTTCTTTTTGTTTTTAACCCCTCTCTTTTCTTTGCTGCCTATTGTTTTAACATGATAAACACGTGTCAACCTCGTCTGCAGTTCTCACTCTCTAGTCTGGATGGCCCAGCTCTGCTTTTGGGTCTGGGAGCTATTCCAGTTTGGAATACAGAGACAATTTTACAGATAACTGGCTTAATTTGGTGAACAATCTCACTTTTGAAAGGTAATGAATTTAGCCTAGAGAAAAGCAGGTGAAGCAGCAGACAGCCTTTCCCTTATGTGAAGGATGCCATTTGCTCCTTCTCCCTGGAATTCAACACAGGGATTGGGACGACACGGTAATCTACAGGAGCAATAAACATGTTTTATTACCCAAAAGCTCTCCTGACCAGCCGGCCCAATCTTGTGTTAATCAGGAATGTACCTATTACATGAAGCAGCAGGTGAGGATTGGAAAGGAAAGGATTTGGGGGCGTTTTCTTGTCAGAAAAATTCGTTCTTTTGAAGGTTAGCAAGTTTCCATAAATATCTGCTGTCAGTAGGTTGTCTTCCCACACCGCACCCCGAATAACTAACTGACAGGAAACTCTGCCCTCCTAAAAGTCGTAGTTAAACTGGCTGTCTTTACTCTCAGGGTGAAGAGAGAAAAGGAGAACAAAAAAGCTAGTCCACATCCACGGATACATCGCATATAGGATACTTGCTAGTACCTTTTGAATTTTTACACTTCTGGTCTTCCTGGAGCTTTCATAGAATTACAATTTTGCCTAATGCAATCAGCTACTAGAGTGTCTGCACGAATCAGGTTTGCCTCAGACAGTTGATATATTTTTGGTAACTACCTCTACTACAACTTTTGTCCTTTTGTAAGCATAAGCATTTCTTATCCTTGACTACCTCCTGGAATTGTTACCTTTGGACTCGAAAACAATCTTGGACTTTCATTTCAAACCTTTTGTTGCACCTCCTGATGTAGCTGAGATTCCCCTTTCTTTGTCTCAGAAATACTAATTTTCCTTTCACCCTTGTGTCCTCATTGAAGAAGGTATATTTGGAATTTCTGTCCCATAAACTGGTCTTTTTTTGCCTTGACTTTTGACTGAAGACCTTCTTAATGTGTGTTTTGTTTCAAAGACTTCAGTTTTCTCTGATTGTCTCCTATAGAATAATATTATAAATGAATGTGCAGGGAATTATAAAAGAATCTAACTAGACATGAGTATATGCCGTCCTCTGATCTCCCACATTTTTATTCATCTAAAATTAACTCTATATAGCTGACAAAATATTGTCTGTGGGTCTCACTGTTACAAAACTGATGTAACCACTACTTGGTACAGGCTTACCAAACAGAACAATATAGGCGTAGCCTCCATTTTTTCATTGTTAAGATAAAAACTACTAGGTGCAAATGGGCATGAAGTTTTTGCATCACTTACAGAATGTACTCAAAGACCTTTTCATTTAGGTATTATTCTCAGACCTAGCTTTATTTCTTTCCATGATCATTTTGGGCTGTAAAAGCATACAGACTTTATGAAGGGGTGAAGACTATTATCCAGGCTATGCTCAACTATTCACAAATGTTTTCACAAACACCAATATGCCCAGATCGGGATGTCATCACAGAAGTTAATAAAATAACCCTGAAAGTGTGGTCAAATGCTTTCCTGATAGGAAACTTCTATTCCTATCTTCAGGTTCTTAAGGCAACTTCAAGAGCCTGTCCAGATCTTGTAATGATCTGGTTCATGTGCATTAGAAAAAGACAGGAAAAAGACTTCAAATCAATCTCCAGATTGCAGAAATGTATGCTGGAGAAGTTTGGGTTTTTTTTCCCCCAACACATTGCTGTACCTGCTTCTATAGAGATAGATATTGCTAACTTAGTAAAACAAGTAAAAGCATAAAGCAAAAGTAAAAATCCTGTGAGATGTTTTCTGGGTTTCGTTTTGTTTTATTTTTTAGGAGACAGCAAACGTTTAACTCTTACCAACAAATTTCTGAGGCATAGAGCTCTTACGTTTGGCGACGTTACTTGCTAGTCTATCCAGCACGAGGGATCTTTCTGACCCTATCTTGCACAGGTCTTCAGCCATTTCACTCTGGTTAGTTTCCTCTTTTATGACTGAAATCAAATGACATCAGAAGGGTTAGGCATGCTTGTTCCATTGTAATGGAACTATTGTCTTCAGGCTATTGTTTCTCCGCTAATGTCTTTTAGCTCCCAACCAGCTGGAAGGAGGAGCTCACCACTGCAGACACAGGATGATTCTGACTCTTGGTAACAAAAAGTCCCTCATGCTGATTAATCTATGTACATGTTCATGTTTCCCTTGTTTAGGATACAAAAATGAGATTGCAACTGCAAGGCATCTGCCTGTGTGTAACGTAATCACTCCACCCTTGTTCTACAGCCACTCTGCATTTCTGTGAATAAATGAGGTCCTAACATAATACTGGACACGAAGCAGTTCATCTTTTCACCCTCCTGCTGTCACCCTCCACTGTCCCTCTGCACCTCTCCCCATGGAACCGCCTGTATGATCATTGCTTCTTTAGCAGGAAAAATGGACAAACGTCTCAATTCCAGAAGTGGAAGATGTATTTGCAAGCTACACCAACCCTTCTCCCTACCCCCTTTTTTTCCCCTAGTAAATATTTCTACACTTCCTTGATGCAATTTTAGACTTTAAATGACAATTTAAGTTGCTAAAGTCACATCTGTAGTGGAGCACTGATTTCCAGTACTCAGACCTGTTTCCCAAACTCCTGCTGCTGCTGAGACACTGTAGAATTAGAAAGGAGCTTAGCTGTGAGGCTCTAGGAAAGGGAGACTATTTCACTTTCACTACATTTTACTTCAATACTTTCCTGCAGAAACAGAAGGGATGTATGAAAATGCACTGTCAAAACAATGACTGTGAAAAATATATGGAAAGGTATTTCTGACTTCCAACATCTAAAGGAAAGGTGATATTCAGTGAGATCACAGCACAACTGGTTTTTGGGTTTTTTTCTTTTTTTTTTTTTGCAAGGGGGGTCAGAGACAGGAGACAAAGGGGTTAATTTTACTTTTACCTGCTACTAGGATACGGGTATTTTTCCTGAACTTGTGAGTTGCTATTAAAGGGAGAAGCAAAGATGATTTTTAGACTTTGTTTCTGCAAGCTATTTCAATTAGATGCACCACTCCACTACATTTTGCCTTCTGTGCCTGCTGAGAATGTGTTTTATCACTGGATTTACTGGTTCACAGAACCCATTACTCTGGTACGTGGGTGTTTCTCAATAGTTGAGAACACGCTGTTCCTATGCAATGTTATTTTGGCAATATACCGCTGCCATAACAGGATGATTGTGAAAGTTTCATTGTCCCTGAAAGATGCGAGATCAGGGTCTGATGGATAACTGGAAGGAGCAGGTGAAGTGTCCTATACACACCACCACTCCGCAATACCAAACTGAAGAGTACACAACTGGTTCTTGAGTCCCTGCTGCAGCAGCACATACTGCAGTGACAGTGAGAGAGACAGAGCGTCTCATGGAATTATGCCCCAGCCCCATAAGATGCTAAAGATTGTGACCAATGCAAGATATGAGCAAAATTTGGTCATGAAGGTGCAGAAGAGTAAAGGGCATTGATGGTAGTCATCATTGAACAAGCACACACCAGCAACTTGTGCTGGTTAAGGCTTCCGGGTACCACTTCAGGAAGAGATTTACAGAGAATGTTTTAAAGCAGCACGTTCAACAGGGAAACAAAAGATTGAATTTTTAGTTAAAAGTTGAAATGATCAAGAAATATCTGTTTAGAATATCATCACATTCCATTTGTAATCAATTCAAGAGAGGGTAAGTTATGTATTCAACTTTCAAACTTTTAAAACTGCTGTTAAAAAAAAAAGGGGCAAATTGAGTTACATACTAATTTCCAACCTTTGCAAATGAAACCCCCTGAAATTTGCTACCAACCTGATAACTATTTTTCTGTAATTCGGTGTCTGTGAACTGAAAAAAAAAAATCACTTTATCTTTCCAAATGAAAATCCACAAGTGACTGAAGAATTGTAATTGACCCTTTTAAAACTTCATAAACTATTTCTTCTGTTATTTTATATAGGTCTGGTAAGACTTCAGCACACTTCTACTCAACTCAAATGCAAAACTCCAAATAATATCTCTAAGAGAAGAACTTCTCATGGACAGTGAGATTCTAGTCCTCTAAAATAAGAATTTTGCCATTAAATTCAGCAGGTTCCTAATTTCATGCTGAATCTCCTTCTCTTAAACAAAGCAAACAAAAGTTAAAATATAAATACAATCTCTTGTTCCCCTCCTTACTCCTCTTTGCTGGATCCTTCCCTTATTTAAGTACTTTCTCAATTATATTTGTTAGATTTACAAGCTGATGGAAAGCTTCTACCAGTTTAAGTCCTTTCAACTGACATTTTTTCTATGTATACTGCACAAAATATTTTTTAAATGCTGTAAAAAGCAATCCCACTGTAGCAGAATGTCAAATCAGATACCCTAGCAGATTTTTGTACCAACTTTTTTGAGTCTGGGAAAAAAAACCCGAAGGGCCTGAATTATGGCTCTAATAGCTCCATATCACACCCTGAAATATTATAAGAACAGCGGTAGTATAGCTACTTGCTTTTCTAGATATAATGTAGAATGCACTCAAAATCCCAGAAGGACACCCGCTCATTCTCAACTGTCTCATTGTACGTTTTCATCTTTGAGGTTATAAGGGAAATAATGTAAACGTGGCAAAATGGTATGTTTGCAGTGAAGTAGAGTAGATTAGAATGCAAAATACTAGGAAAAATGCAGGAAAGTTTCATTTTTTACAAACAAAAAGAATTATTAACTGAGTACTAAATTTTTTTAAGAGTGACGTCTGGCTGGATACAAGGTCTAAACCCCAGAGTTAATCCCCTAATTTTTTTTCTAATTTGCAAAAGCACTCTTGTTATATCAAATATGGATTTATATGATACTTTCAGTATATGCAAGGAAGAAGTAATTCTTCCAAAGCATTCATGAATTCCCCAAGTTTTCACTCCGCTGAGATATTAGATATTCAGTCCTAAGCTAGTGTAAACTCTCCTGTCATGAGTTGCTATAAACAAAGGTCCATCTCTAAAACTGTATTATTTCTTATTAAAGTTTATGATTCCTGATACCCATTTCATCTGGGCATTTTTGCTTACTAAGATTTTAGTAGTAGTTCAGCTACTCAGTCATGCAGATTTTCATGTTCTGCATGAGGCATTCAAAACCATGTGCCAGCCACTGAAAATCCAAATCCAAAGACAGAATATTTGCTTCTAAATCCTGTCACCTCTTTGAGGAATAAGTATTGCTGCCTACTGTATATTACATTGAGCTTTTCTATTTATACATTCTCCAGCCCCTCAATAAAATTAGAAGGGGCGCTGCTCTAACATGCTCTCTGCCAGAAGCATCTCAGCTGTATTCACTGCTATCATTATGTGCATATACTTTACATTATTTGATAGCATGCAAAAACATATTCAGGTTCTGTCCAGATATAAAATATTAAATGAGGCATCATTGCAACTAGGTCAGAGAGAACCTTCCATTTTTGTCATTTGACAAACCAAGTAACATATACTGACAGGCTCAAAAAGGTATGCAAGAAATGGGCTTAAACTCCACCACAGAAGCTGGATCTTATATTCTCTATCTAAAACTGCACATGCAAGGGGATGTTGTATGGCTATTCACTGTGATCAATCCCATATAGATCTCTAGGATCTTTGTAAAAATAAATTCCAAACCTCAATATCTGCTCACTCTATTTCCGGGCATAGTTTTGGATTTGATATTCTCCAAGAAATGGACTTTACCTTCACCATAAGACCAGTCTCTCAGAGAAGCACAACAGCTCCTCACCTCCTCCCAGTTTTCTCTTAAAGGGGAGGTTGGCAAGAAGGCTGTCAACAAATTGTTAGCCTTTCTGGACTGTCTCAGTCAAACTGGCTAAATTAAATGCCTCTGGCTTCATGTCCTCTTGCTTGGAAGAGTGAGGTCAAAGACAGATGGCTCATCCTTGTTAGATGAGTTGGTCCCAGTGGTCAAGTGAGCCCCTTAAGCTGTGCCTGGGAAGGGCAGGAGGTGTGCAATGAAGAAGATTCTGCGGCCCTACCTAGAACACTGATATTAAGTCTTTATTAAGAATACATCCACAAGAGTACTGCAATACAGGACTGCAAGCAAAAGGGAAAGGTGGTGAGATGATGTAGTCATACTGTCTTGAGATGGTGAGCTGACATTTTCCAGGTCTTGCAAGTGTTTTGCTACATGCCTGAGTTTTACTTCGGCTTTTTGTTTGAGCTAAACAAAACAAGACAACAGCTAAATATTTATCAAATATAGAATAAATCCAGATGCAATATCATACATATGGGGGGTGTCTGTGCTTCCCCAGTGCAAAAGGTGCCACAAATGGTACTACTGTTCCTTTTGCGCTCCTTTTTCTGTGTACGTGACAGGACAGCATTAATCCCCAAACGGACACGTTTATTACCTGAATAAAGGCTGCTTGAGATATTCATGGTTTGCAGGTAGTTATGACAGCGTTCTTTATGTTCTTCCAAAGAGCTGCGCTGCTTATAGCTACGACCACAGTATCCACATTTATGGGGTTTGCCAACTGGAGAAAACACAATTAATTGGGAGATTCAGATGAGGTATTCAACAGCATATTAATAATGGTAAGAACAACAGGAAAAAAAGCCCACCCCAAAAATAAAGCTATGCTGTGGTGAACTGAAGAAAGATTTTGTCAATTTAAGAAAAAAAAAAAACTAATGGAAAACTAGTTGTATATCTTCACATCAACAGGGCAATTCTGTGGGTGCTGCAAGCTGATTTCAGATGATTCACATCAGATAAGGACTGCGACATTAAATCTTCAAAAACGGCATCTGCACAAGTTAGAAACCGAGACACCTTCAAAGGTCTGAGCACAGTTGCTTTAGTGCCTAGCTCCCACAGAGACTGCCAACAGGGGAACTGGTGGTGTAGGCAGAGATGACTGCCCACGGCTGCATGTCAGTTTTGATGTAACCAGAACCAGTTCAGTCCTTTTAGGACAGTGTTAGATTTCACATGTTTTCTTTCCCTCTGCTTCTGGAAATTCAAGAGAAACGGCATGACAAAATTTTTTCTGTATTACACCAATCCAGATGTAGGCAGTTCCAGGCATTTCACAGTAACAATATGGTTTTATGGACTTCTGGACCTGAATTTTCTGTCTTAGCATGACAAGACTGTCACTTTATATGTCATTTCACAATTTTAGATGGTTACACAGCTTAACTTTTGAATTTTATTTACAAATTCTCAGGTGAAAATCAGACATCCAACTTTTTTATAATGTATTGGTGTCAATTTGCCAATTGCAGGAACTAATCAAAATCTACAGTTTATGCATTGTCTCTTTAGCTACGGAATCCTCAGTTTGCCAGAAGTGTCTAGGTGTAATTTCATGTGTATATGAAAAATTATGTTTAAAATTGTGCAGCCATGAAAATCAATAACAGTAAGGGAGAGGAAGGCAAAACAGTATTTTAAAGATGTGGTTCCTGAATTGGGCCAGGACTGAACAGGAGAAGTGGAAATTACTTTGGACGTCTGGGACCAACACCAGGGATCTTATTATTTAACGTGTGTGCTAGAGAAAAATTTCCTTAGTTTTGTGCAACACAAAAGTGGCACTTTGAGAGCTCCCTTTCTGCTACCGAGAACTTGGTCCCAAAGGTAATGGAAAAGCGCAGCTATTAAAAAATATTTATTCAGATCTCCATATTACTGTTGAGACAAAACACTGAAAAACTCTAGCAGAGTCCTCTTTTTTGGAAGATTATTATCTTTCTCTCTCCCACCTGTTCCCTCCTCCCCACCCTTTCTCTTTCAAAGTACTTGTAATAACAAGGTGCAACAAATAACTGCTGCTAAATGCTGTAGGTGGTATTCACTCCTTAGGTCGAGAATGACTACCAGACTGGAGGTTTTTGAGACTTTGTGACTTAAAACCTACTGTGTTTAGACTTTATATTATCTCTACATGTGGATAATTGCCATCCAAACCCTAAAACATTCATCAGCTTTAATTCGTGTTCGTAGTTCCATGAAATGGATTACTCACATGAGGCTTGTAAGATGAAACCCTAATACAGAAACTTTTAATCAGCCAAGAAGTATGGGGAAAAAAGCAGTTCTTCTGGAGAAGAATCATGAGCGTGAGATGAGTTTAGCCATTTCTTTGCTGCTGAAACACTGCGGCCAGCTCACAGCTGGGTTAACCCCAACATGGGGCTACTCGCCTCCCCAGGATGAGAAGACCTCTCAGGCTTGGGGGCCGTGAACATCCCCGTCTCTTCAATGGGTGCGGTGACAAGTGCCCCTGGATGGTCCCGCACCTTCACTTACCCGAGTGAGTCCTCAGGTGTCCCGTGAGGGCATCCCTGCGACGGCAGGCGTAGTTACACAGGTGACACTTGAAGGGCTTTTCACCTGAGTGCAACTTTATGTGGCGCAGAAGGTTGCCCTTCTGTGTAAAGGAGGCTCCACACTGATTGCACTGGAAAGGGCGTTCTCCTACAGGGAGAAGGAGAAAATATGTGAGAACAAAAAATCCTACGTGGTAACAAGAGAAAGATTTCAGTGAGAAAGTTGTTTTCTCACTGCTGCTCTGTGACTTCCACCGGCTGCAGGTTTGATATAACATGAGGCTTTCAGACTAAACCTGCCAGTTTCTTAATGCTTCACTGGCTGGGTCAATTTGATCTGAAAATCTAATTTTTTTTTTCTAAATCAGAATGGCACATCACAATGCAAATTCAAACTCATTTAAATAAAGTGACTGCAACATTTTGTGTTGAAGAGCCACTCTTCCTGATCAGCAGTTTTGGAATAAACCAATATCCAATTTTGCATGTTGTGGCATTTGGTGGGGTTTTTAATGTGGCTTTTTTCAAAGGGTCTTTAAAATATGCCACTGAAGCAGCAAAATAAAAAGGAAACTCATTAAAAATGCATTTCAGGATCACAAGTTCATTTCAGCGTTACATTCTTATATTTAAATGAAAGGCACTTCATTATAACAGTTATAATAACTTCTTTTCATTTACATTTTCCCTGTATTTTCCCTTTCAATTTCTTCTCCATTACCTGTCTGTCCCTAAGCAGCCAAATCAGGAAAGAGACAGAGAAAGAGAGAAAAAGAGAGAGACTAAAATCACATAAGTTAAGACAGTGCAAAGGAAGCCCTGCGCTTTCATGCCAAAGTCCCAACCCTTCTCTAGATAAGGTATAAACAGAAGAGCTGCACAAATGGGCTCTGCTGGTCTACACTTTGGATGGACACAGGATAAAACTCGAAGAGACACAGCGTTGATTTGTCTAAACTGGTGCCTGTTATCAAGGAAGAGAATCAACTGGCCTTTGCAAAAATTAATATGGCTGTTGTTCGCTTTTTAGTGCTGTTTAAAATCAATATGCTCATTTATTTGCTTAGCTATTTTTTTAAAATTTAAGATAGATGAGGCCTTTTCTTAAGTCAGCGGGAAATTAAATATGTTTCCAGTTGTACCAGATAGGAGTAAAGGAAAATTTATACATGAGAGCACTCCATCAACAGGAACTACTCCTGCACGCCCATTTCTCCATAGCCCTCGACTAAGTCAAACCAGCCTTTGAAACTCATTTGCTGAATTCTTCTGCTCTTAGTCATAACTGTAATCTGCTATAGTAATTATAGTGCATTGACAATATTAGAAACAGCCCAGAGATTACCTGTTCTTAGTTTTGATTTTCTTTATATAACAATAATATTGAATTTAAAATTTCAGTGCAAATGTTAAAATATAAAAAAAAATAAATAGAAGTTAAACAATTTCTTTCTTCTCTCTTACGTAACCATCATGTATTATTTTGCACATCTAGGACCAACATGTATGTCCATACCTGCGCATATATGTGCAGCATCATCATTTTTGACTTTTGGGTAATGCAGTAGAACAGCTGAAAATCAATTAGACAGCAGCACAGTCCCAACCCAAAAATCTGCAAAATCTACCATCAGGGCTGGCAGCTTTAGCATTCAGCAAACAGTAAAATGAATCTACTTTATGGCAAGATATTTCCATTGGTCAAACAGCTTCAAGCAGGTCAGCATAGTCCCTGTTAAGCCAAATGAGCTCACTTTCTTTGTCCACCAAGTAACTGTATTCATCCAAACTATATCCACAACTGGTTCAACTGGGGTGGCCCACAAAAATGCCAGCATTAGCCTAACAGAATTTTGTGATGTTCTTCATAAGCCATGCACAGTAGTTGTTAAGGGAAAAAGAAAATGTGTAAGAGTCTGTCTGCTTTACCTCTTAATCTTTGGGGCAGTTACTCAGCGTGGAAGGTATTTTTCAGAAATGGACTGAAACAGTAATGAAGAAGTCAGTTTGTCATGGGGGACACAAATTCGGAAGAAATGGTTAATTCTTACTAAACAGCTTTTCTAGCATTCATTTCTGTTATTTCTACTCAGAGGAGCGTAAGAGGAGAAAACAAGGATTGTAAAAGTACTCCAGGAATGAAATGTAAAGCAAAGTAAGAATGAAATGTATCTATCATCTCCAGCCTACAGCTCTCGCAATTACAGTGTGAAATCTTGCACTGGGTGGAGAAGACAGACAGATGGAGTATTTCAAATGAGACTGCTGCATAGCAAATATTTCTACAAAACTTACAGTGGGATCAAATGTAAGGGAACCTACACTCACGTTGCTGTACAAGGGAAAAGATACCACCACCGAAAGACCCTGAAACTATGTGTAGCTTGGCTGGCCCTTGGTCATCCATGCTGCAACTATCGGGGTGGGGAACACCTGCCTCGTGAGCCCAGCAAAGCTCCCAGCCCTGCTAGGATAGAGATGGTCGCTGACGGAAGGTTACTGGGTGTGGCACTATCCCCAAAAAACGGGGAAGGGACAGGATGGAAAGAAAAAATACACAGTGCATCTTTTGTTTAAAAAGTCAGCTTTGTGTATTATTTTCTTGCCAGTTCTGAACAGCACATGTCTATCCTGGGTGGATTTCACTGCATGGTGTGTAGCTATGGACGAATATGGGCCCAGGAGCAAAAACTGCAATGGGACCCTGAATTGCATCAACCACCATTGCAGTGATTTGTAGGCCTTAGTGGGAGCACGGGCCCCGGACTGCTTATTCAGTGAAGAATATTTATCATCATAATTGAAACCTTTCTCATTTCTTAAACAATATAATGACAAAATCACCTAATACTCAGAGACGTGCATAGCTCTTTTTTTTTTTTTTTAAATGCTCATTCTTCAATTGGCATTAGTTCTCTAAATAAAGTTGAGACATTCAGACCCAACTAACAAGACATAAGTGAACTAACAGCTGGTGACTTAAGTTAAAGGAGTGTACATATAAGGAGGGAATATATACACCTATGCACACACACATATATATGCACATATATACATACACACACATGCACACACGTAAGTGCACACTGAGCAAGCAAAGCCTGAATCTATACCCTGAGGTCTCTGCACCAGGGAGCAGGAGGGGGTTTCTCTCTCCTTTCTAGATCTCTTCTTTCCTAAACACTAAGCAAAACAGCAGCAAGCTGGAGAAAATCAACGCACCGAAAGTGTCGGGGAAGTAGAGTGAGGAGAGTCGGGCATTTGTGAGTGGGAATCGCTCCGCAGATGGGAGCAACAGGTAAGGTGCTAGGAAGCAGTCAGTGCTGTGCAGCTGCTTGCAGACAGGAGGGGGCAGAAATATCAGGTGCTGCTCTGCATATCTGCACTTGGCAGGTGTATCCATTAAAAGTAATTATGCCTTTTATCAGGTCAGGCAGTCATTTTATTGTGGCACTTTAGCGTGCTAGAGTTTTGCTCACTTATCAAATATTTATTTAAGGAAACCTCACTGCATATGCAGGTTTTACATGAATTAGCAGCAAAGTAATTCATTTGCGAGTCTTATTCCTTCACCGGGCATGTATTGAAATGGGCTTCGGCGTAGTCAGTTAAATGTCTGTAATCGTATATCCCATTTCCACTTTAATTTTCACAGCGCAGCTGAAAGGAATAGCAGTCACCACTGTTTCCCCATGACGTCCCTTTAATTTAAACTACCAGCTCTGAGCCTCCACTCCCTTGCCAGCCCCCGAAAAACTGCCTGAGCTCACCCGAAGAGGCTGCTCAGGAGAGGAGCTGAGGGCGAGGCAGGAGGGAAAGCAAAGGCTTTCTTTCCATGGAAGGACTCAGGGGTGCACCTTCACACCCTTTAGTTTTATTAAGTGTAAAAGAAGGGGGTCCTGCTGAGTGAAGTGCAGCTCACGGGGTGCTTCCACTGAAGGTTTTAACTATGTTTCCTGATTGAAAAGAGGGTCCCGTTGGCCAGGGGAGAGCTCTGCAAAGGCCTGAGAAGTCTCGGAGTGACAGCCCTTGTGTGGTAGGGCCCTGAGCACCCTTGGCAGGCACGAGTCCCTCTGCCAGGCAGGGAGTTCGGGCAGCTGGAGGTCTGTGCCAGGGAAACCAATGAGGCGGCCCCAGGCATTCTGCCACAGGGAACAGGCAGCCCAGCTCCTCCTCCGGAGACTCAGCCTGCCGGGTACCAACCAGTGCACTAGAAACAAAGGCAGCTCTGCCCACTGCCTCCCTAAAATCAGGTGTATCCCCACACAGGCCATTCAGCCCTGGTGCAAACACTGCCTCTGACCCTCAGGGACCCAAAACAGCTCCTCTGAAGCAGCAACAGCGTACTTTTAATGAAGGCGCAGCCTCCTTAGACAAGCACCTTCTACTTCTAAATGCATTTTAAGTTGCAACATTTTATTTCAACTACTACAACATCCTCTTCAAGCCCATGGGTCTGTTTAAAAGGCCTCATGTCCAAGTCATTTTCCATATACATTTTATCAACTTTTAAAGGATCACATTAACATTCAATTAAAAAAAAAAAAGGAAACAATCGACCAACAAGCACTTTATTATATCTAGGAAGTAGGCTGCAGCCTCTCTTCTGAGAACTATTTGTGGCTTTTCCAATCAAGCTAATTATCTGCTCTTCTCTGACAGAGGGATTTATCGTATTGAATTGAAGAGTACTTTGAAGTAGGCAATGTAACAGCATTGCTAACTATCACCAGCACTGCTTCTGAACGTGGCTAACCCACGTTACACTAACAGATCACACCCTTCCAGAGCTTGAACAGCCACAGTTACAATGACAGACATTAGCACGGGGTGGGCTGGACAACACTCAGGGTCTTTTCATGGACCGTCTCCATTAAACTCTGAAAACACTTTCCTAATCTCACTCCTTAGTAATTCTGGGGAAGTCATTTAATCATGATTGGGGGGATGCGGAGGAAGAAGTATCTGTGTTCACTACGACGACTATTTCAATGGAATCTAACCATTGGACAGGTCATTCTTACCTTAAAAATATTTTAAAATTCCCCCTCATTTGAATATTCATGCAAAAATGCCAAATACTTCATTTATTTCTTTTCAAAGTAACTTGTGTAGCACAACAGTACAGTTCAGTTTTTCTCCTTTGGCTATGGATGATGTTAGAGTTTAGATTGGAAGCCTAAACTTTAGACAGCTTACATCACGTAAGATGAGACTCACCCTGGTCTTTACTTCTTCATTTGTTTCAGCCTCTTCATTTTTTGCACTCTTTGAGACTACTTAGAATTAGAAAATTGAGGCAAGAAGATTCACAGCACTGTATAATGAAAACACATCCCTATGGAGCACAACAGCTTTACATGTCTCTTTTAGTGTCCCGGTGGAAACCCTTTAGTCCAGATTTGACCAATGACAATACTTGTTTTTACTTCATGAAACATTTGACATAAAATTAACACCTTTTTTTACTAAGACTGTCAGTACAGTTCCCTTAACATTTATTTTGCCAATCACTTTCATGATCACCAATCCATAACGAGCTTTGTTGCATTGTTGGAAACATTAGAACTGGGTCGATTTCAGAGTTAGCCACAAATGGATTTTTCTTCAGCAATTCTTAGAAATTTCTTAGAAATTAAACAAGACTTCTTTACTTTTTTTTTAAATTTGAATTTTTCATGTAGCTTCAAACCAAACAAACTGCACAATTTCTAGCCCAGTAGATGGACTTCCATGAAGAAGAAATCTCAATTCCTGTGCTGTGCGAAATGGCGTAACAAAATAACCGAGTTCCAAATGCCCATCGATGCTGCATTATCTCACAAGAGGAAACACGTGCATGATACAGAAAATAAGTCTTAGTTCCTAATATGTGGCCAATTCTTGTCAACTAAAGGAAAAACTATGGCAGGCCTTACCAGTGTGGCTTCGTTTGTGAACCATGAGCACATTGGGACCGATGCAAATTATCCCACAGATATCACATTTTAGCTTTCCGTTAGGAAGTCGAATGCCTCCAACTCCTGACATAGCCTTGCTGCCTGGGCCATTGTGTGAGCCATTCATTTTCTCTCCCGAGGTATCAAGCATTCGTAAATCCTCCGCACATTCTTCCCCATTCATTTCACAGGCACGCCCATTCTCTTCATCACTCTGAGTCTCTATTTTAATATTACCGGCTGAAAAAAACAATACAGGATGCCACTCAGTTTTGTTGCAGAATAAATACGGTGGCAAAGAAACAATCACATCAAAGGAGATAACTTCTAAACAGCATATACAATATGCCTAAATAGCAAAAGCTACAAACACAACTACATTTCTATGGGCAATGCTACGAGCTTGTAACACATGGAGCAATGAACAGTGAGTGTCAGTAAGACAAATACAAGGCATCCAGGGAGCTGGGAACCCAAACAACATTACAAGTATGTTCCTAGGTCACTTTGAGATGTCTGCATTTGTAACATTCCTTTTGACAATTCAGGCTAATTGGAATGAAACTTCAAATGAATCCACTTCACATGGATTTGTCCAAAACAATTGTGAAAGTAAGTAACTCATGGAAGACAATGGATGAAAATGAACTGAAAATGCAACATTCTCCACTTGGCAGGAAGATCCTGAGGGTTGTACTGAATCCAAACATTTGGTTTGCAGTTCTATGGGGTAAGCAAGGACAATGGGAAAGCAAAGAGTACAAACACTGATAGAGAAACCAGGGTGGTGGAGGATGGAAGGAAGAATTTAAGAGCAAGAACTAGCATTACAGGACATTATAGGAATGATAATTGTGTTTTTAGGACAGCAGGATTAGGATCGCTGAGTAAGAGGAGAGGACCTCTACAGCCATGAGCTCCTATTAAAAAACAGTCAAATCAACAAAGGTGGGAGAATTGTTTTGACTTTATTGGATAAGTCCTTTGTGTTATTATCCCATAGGTGACAATCGCTTGCAGCTAGAAGACTAATTCAGGTATAAATTGGGCATAGCCTCACTACACGTAATAACATGTAGGTTGGTAAATCTGGTCTGATATGAACACAGCAAACCTAAACGTTATGGAAAAGGGCCAAGATTCAGATCAGTTAATGCCAGTATTCATTCCTCTTCTCTCCACAGGATTGTATGACATTTTGTGTAGAATAAATCATCTTTGCAGTTATTTCCCTCTTTCCTAATCTGATGATTTTGATGAAAAAATAGTTCTTCATTAGGCTGAAAAAGACCATTTCATTGCCCCAAATCTTACTTTCCTTTCAGTGAAAAACCTCTTCCTTCACCCCACCCCACCCCAAAAAGGAAAGCATTTACTTTAGTGGCTAGCTGAGTACAGAAGGGGTCTGTTTCACCCAATAAAGGCCAGGTCTTCTCCTTTTGTGGAACAGTAGTTTCATGGTAGCCTTATTCATAAGTGGTGGTCTAGCAATGACATAATTAAGCTATGGGCAATAATTACCTCAAGAGATGAAAGACCTTGACATTCATTTGAAATTGAAAGGTTTGACAAACTCTTCTCTGCTACACCCTGCAACCTCCCAGGTGTCCCAGGAGGATCGCGTGGATATGACTGACAAGAGTATCTGACTGAAAATCCTACTGGGAAACATGTTGAGCATAAAGGTGTTCACATTTCTGAACACTGCTTGACTGGACACCTTTTATAAAGTCTACCAATCTAGGCATTTTAATGATTTTTCAAATATTGCATTTTTAATAGAAATCATATGCAAGACAGAATGAGTGCACATCATAAATAGCAGTTTTTTCTTTAAAATGTATGCCCTAAAAAGGGGAATAATTTAGAGATATGGAAAAAAAAAAATCAATGACCAAACATTAATTTACAGAGATGGTGTGACTGGCTAAACAGAAGTGATCTACTATTCTGCAAATTTAGTGGACTAAAACCCCGTACTGCTGTTTTTACCATGGTGAACGGAAGCAATAAAACTATTTGGCTTGAGCATATGACAGGTTTTCCATAATTCATACACCATTTTTTTCCTCTTAATTATAAGAATAATAATTTGAATGTAAATATATTTATACAAAACAATTACAGGCTCCTTGCCTGCCAGGGATTTGGAGAAGGTGGCTTTTGAAGTAGGCTTTACGTTAAGTTAAAACAAAATACATGTGAACAAAGCAAAAAGATCAGACTACTTAAGGTCTTTGGTAGCGTATGCAGACAAACATACATTACTGAGAAGCAAAATGACACAAACAAAAATCACAGAAGTAGGAACTAGATGGAAATGCTCTGTAGTGAGCTGAGTTCGCAGTATACTTACGGGAAAAAGATTTGGGAATTATTGCATGAAAGTCCCTAAAGCCTTCTGCCCCGTATGCAGCTGCAATAAAGAAGGCAAACAGGATGCTGGTTTGTGGTACTGCTAGCAGTAAATGTAAAAGAAGATGGCATTATTGCTATACGAGACATACCTAGGAGAAAGACAGAACTATCATCACAGAAGCAACACAAGCAGTTTAGGATGAAGCAGGACCAGCAGCAGGACAGTTGGCAGGGGAATCCTGACCTGCCCAGAACAATTCCCATTTGTAAAAACACCCTTTTCTTCCAAAGCATCCAACAAGTTTTATCATGTTTTCTAAATGCATAACCTCTCTTGGGTATTCCCCTTGCTCGCAGGTTAACTCTTGCTGAAGTCAAACGGAACTTTTGCTAAAGTGCCTCAAAAGGGTCAACAGGAGCAGAGCACCTAACACAGCCTTCTCCCACCCCCAGGGAAACCACGGGCCCCTACAGTGCAAGCTTCCTCTCAGGATTTATTTTTTGCCAACATGCCCTCTCTGTGTGCCAGAGATCTCTTCTTTATATGTCCTTGTCACTGCAGTTATAAAAAGTGAAATTGCATTGTTTTCTTCTCACACCTGCTGGTCTTATGCAATGGAAGAAGAGGGAGTTCAATTTTATGTAAATATTATTGTGTATATTGGCATATTTTTTGTTTGTATTTCTAAGGCTTGTCCTCACAATGTATCTGCTCAAAAGTAGCCACACAAACACACTATACCCTGCATATTACGAGTAGCCACGTGCAAATTAACATGCTATGGGGCACGCTGATACAAGTAATGATGGAGTTCATTACTTGACATAAGCAATGATAGGGATATTGATCTGGTCAATATTTACTAAAGCTCTCCACAGCTATGCCCCTGGACTGCTCACTGCAGGGGTTCAGTTCAGGTGCAGAGCTCACTTTGCCAGTGAAAGCTGATGGACGGTGAGGCCGCCTGCCTCACTCTGCGTCCTCACGGAGATTTTACAGGTCTAATTAACAAACAAAATTTCTTCATGTTCAAACTTAGCACTTTTTGCAAACCTGTTTTCCAAATGAAAACTAGTGAAAAAAGCCCTGCTGATGTAGGAGACACAACAGGAGAGAGAAATCGCTCCAGTCGAAAACTAAGGATTTTTATTAAATCTGAATGAGAAATGGGAAGGCAGGCTATACATTTTTTCCTGGAGACTTCGACTGAAAATAAAAATCAGCAGTGTTTTCCATTTCTTTTGTGAGAGAGGTTCCTGTCCCTCCCTTGCTATAGTGAGGAAAATCACTCCTGGAGCACTGATGATGTGACAAATACCTGGGAATCAGACTTTTCAGATGCACTGATCAAGAACATACTCAGCATTTGTACAGGTTTCTCAAACAGTCATTTGATACAGTCTTTGTAGAAATAATTTCTGTGCACATCCACGTCTATGTACACATACATGCAGACATTAATTAGCTCTACAATAATTCATGCTAATAATTTCTTATTGGCTCCTCTAACACCATTAAGACATTACTCATTAATTAATCTACTTCAATTTGTTTGGAGATGACCTTAAAAGGCTCTGTATTTTACTCTCTTTGTACACATTATTGCAATCCAGGGGAGTTTAATCCAAACCCCTTTTTTTGTGCAAGGAGTCTGGAGTGCACCAGTGTCGCTAAACTGACAGCTCTCCCCGACTCCCTTTTTACCTACCCAGAGTGTGGAAAAGTTACCAAAAAGCAGGGCACTGGGTGGGTCTCTTGTGCTTTCTGATGTTTACTGGGAGCTTCACTCAGGATTTTCTGAAGAGCATTTGAAATTTATGTAACAAAGACTGTTCTGTATTCTGTGGTTAAAGGTGGTTTATGCAAGTCTTTGGGGAAAAAAAAAAAAAAAGAATTGACATGTCAAAGGGGAAAGGGGTGATGATATGATTTATCACTGAAGAGCAGCGTAGCTGGCTCAGCATGAGATGCCGCCTGGGACAGTCGGGAAGGCAGGATGGAGGGCGAGGTGACAGAGTCACCCTTCCCTGGAAAGAGTTGAGCAATGTGGAGAGGGAAGGGAGGCGTTTTGCAATGAGTGAAAGAGTCAGTAGTGGGCAGAAAGGAGAAACCAAACGGACCTCCTGGGAAACAGGACATGGAAGGTGGCTTTTAAAGGACAGAGGAATAGGCAGCTGCAAAAAAAGGCATATGAAGAACTAGTAATTTGTTGTCAATCCATTACCAATTTACCTTCTCTTATAGCTATGGGACTCCCTCCCAGAGGTAAAATCCTTTCAGTTTTCTGAGACTTTGGCATCGGCACAGGTTTAAGTACTTTGGCCAAAATCCCATTTGGAAGGAGGCATTCACCTCCCAAGTCATATTCTTCTCCAGTGGGAATTTTTAAAGAAGAAAAAAGCATAAGACCTGGCTATCAAAGGAATTCAGAGAGTAACAGAGAACGATAAATCACACTGAAGCTTCTGGGGCATTTTAACAATAGAGTTCCCTAATTCCCTTTGATTTTTAATGGGATTTGAGCATCTTTCATACTTTTATCCCAGTAGGTACTTAACTGCATCTTGTGGCATATACCTGCCTTTAAGAAGTTATCCTTTAGCCTTTCTTCGAAAATAACCACGATAATCTGATTTTTGGTCCATGCAATGTCTTGCTTGTACTTTGTAGCCAACAGCAAAGAAAAGACTTCGCTTCAAGTTGCTTCAAATAATTTGGCTGCATGTAATTTTTTGTTTGAATGGCTCATTTGTTATTCCAAGACAAGTCAGAAGTATTTTATTGATGTCAGTTGATGTTTAAATGGTAGCTTTAAAGACCAACAAGAGTTTTTCATGAAGGCACCATAACTATTCAAGCAGCAGACAGATGAAACTGCAACAGTACCTGGCTGATTTGAACAGTGGATTAGCACTGTTATGGTGAGGAGGAGAAAACCTTTAACCCCATCCTTTCTAACAAGTTATAGAAAATGTTGCTAAAAAGGCAGAATAAGATGAAAAAAACCCTATCAGGCCAAAATAAATCACCTCAGCATGCCAACATGTGTCAACAGAAGCAGCCAGGATCTCTTCCTGTTTACATAGGTGCAAAAACCAGAGAACAGAATATTGCCAGCAATTCCACCTGTTATTTCTGATATAAGACATAACAGCTATTCTGTTTTGTTACAGTGCACCAAATTCTAGCACTAGGCTATGACCTGAAATCGAAACCTTCCCACTTTTCTTTTTACATCATGGTCATTTGCTGTGGCATCAGCTTATTCTCACCACATATGAGCACTGTGGGTGGAGGATGCCATTCTCAGAAATGTAAGGCACACAAGCAAGTTGTTTGTCCACAGAATATTTAAGGAATCAGTATTCACTGGCTAGGCTTGACAACAACAAAGACCAGTTCTTTAACTTAAATTATGTTTCCATTAACAGTATCTTTCCCTTATGAGCTTCTGAAGTGACATGAAGAATCACGTCGATGTAAGAGAGGCCAACAAAAGGTCTGGGCAGAGCAACCATAATTAGTTATGCAATGGTCTCAGCCCTTCAGCAAAATTCAGAGGACACAACACAACATAGGTGGGACTGATGCAAATGAACTAGTTATTTAGCTATAGAAAAAGTGGATGCATCCAAGTGCTCTTAAGAATGACTGTTTTGCCCTCTCCTTTCTACATATAGCACTGCTTTGCCCAGTTAATCAAGCATTTGTGGTGTCTGTGTGTGTAAAATGCTGAAAGTTCGAGGCAGCTCAGAATTGCCTAAAAAGTTAGAGCCTACAATGCAACTTAATTGCTATGGACAAAAGGAAACACATCAATAAATAAAAGGGGCTGTATGCAGCCCATGTTGCACAAGCTGTTATGTAGGGCTTCTGTTAAAACAGGACCCAGCATTCACTGTGTCACAGGGCAGAGAGACCACTAGCACAGCGGGAGGTGAATGTCTGAGGCCCGTGAGGCAGCCCAGGGATGCGGTGCGGGAACCTTATCGTTTTGCTTGAGAGAGCTGAAGTCTTTACTGCAGGCTGCAACATGGCGAACAGGGGGCAACAGCTAAAACTGAAGGCTTCCTAATGAGAGGCTCTCAGCTGGCTTTTTAAAGGGAAACAAAAATAACAGAAAGAAGAGTAGTAGCGGGAACTGCTGGGGCACACCTGCAGGTAGAGCAGACTGGTGCCGACGGATAAGGAGATCCTCCCTGAGGGGTCCGAGCTGCCCCTCCTTTGACTCCAAGCGCCAATCAGCCCTTGGCAGCCAATTTCTTCCCTACTCTAATTTTGGCTTTCAATCAAATGTATATTATTCCAGAAACACAGGCGTCCCCAGATAAGCTATCTCCCATGGGACAACTGGTGTGAGGAGCTCCACCCATGTCATTGCCCGCGACTGCCACTTCCTCCCACTGCTGGGCGCCCCTCTGCTGCCCGCGGGGAGGTGCCCGGCGTGCCAGAGCCCGTGCCAGCGCCTGCTGGCGTGCACGGCTTGGCTTCAGCAGCAAGGAGCATGGAGCTGTGCTCACTGCATTGCAAAACACATCAACGTGGGTTTCCGGGGGCTGCAATGAGATCAAAATGTAGGAAATGCAAACAAGTGAACAAAACAACCAATAAAGTATGTCTTCTCTAGGTACAAAAAGTGGCTCTTGCTCCATGGTGCAGACTCCCAGTAACATCCCGGTAGTTACCTATAGGAATCCTCTAATGCACCAGTAAAGACGGACAGGTTAAAGGCAGATTCAAGTAATGCCCCTGAAATCTACTCACACACTCGAAGCTAGGTGCTTTTTATGTGTCTTTCTGAATTTGTGTTTCAGCAGGAAACGATGTGTAACTAAGCCAAGGGGCTGATCTAGTTCATATTTATTGTCTTTGTTGTGCTACCTGCTGGTACATTTTCTACTGGATTCAAGCTTTTTTTTCAAAGGACTGTTAACTACCTAGCCACTTGATGTTCATCATCTGAATTACCAGTAAAACTAGGTTTTAAAGGTGAGAGAAAAAGCATTACCAAGAAAAGCCATGCTAAACCTGTTTCTCAAGTTCAACATGGATGTGTAACCCATGCTTCCTCTATACGAAGTGCTTTGCATCTTTTACTAGCTGCATGATGGAGAAGCTAAGGGAACTGCTGCAGGCTTGCTGGTAACAGACTTTATTGACACTTTTCTGTCTTGAGAAGTAAGCTGGGAAGATTTGCAAACTGGAGGGAAAGGTTGCTGACAAACGATGGCAAGAACAGAGCTTCTCATCCTCAACATCTTTGTCTCCTGCTTCCATCAGATTTTTTTAATGTGGGCATTAAAGGATGAGGAAGTAGCAAAAGGGCATTTAGCAAGAAATTTTTAAAAAGCAAAGTAACCTCAAGTAACAATACACAACAGTGAGGTAAAAACACTATCATATATGAAAACATTCCGGGCTCACACAGGTATATCTGTGTGGATACACGTGCTTACATGCCAAGTCCAGCACCTGTGAAGCTGTGTTCTCCAGAAAGCTATAGGCACAAATGTTGCGGCTTATGCTCTTCCCCGCACAGCAACAGTTACCCAAGAGAAGCAGGGCCTCAGACATAGGGTAATCTAATATTTATAAGGCATCCTCCTTCTCTAATCCTTTCACAAAGCACACTTTGGTGAAATTCATGGGTGTTAACCTGTCCTCAACTAACGCAACAAAATTCTAGCTAATGGCAGTCGCATGTGGCAGCCTGGGAGAATGTGAAAAGAGTGTGCACCCGCAAAGATTAGTGTTTTGGAGAAGAGGAGCGACTACACTGAGATTTAACAGGGACACCAGAGAAGCTCCTCACAGATGGGAGAGGCAGGCAGGTTCTTGCATGAAGCCATGCTGTCATGGCTGGAAATTGTCCTTACCCTGCTGCAAACCTGGCGGTTACTGTGGGGATCCCTAGCCAAAGCAAGGGGCTTAATAAATTCAGAAATATGAGTAAAGCACAGCTACACACTTAAGGTGATCTGTTACGTACAAATGATGTGAACTGTAGCTAGAGGGGGAATTTTAAGCCTGCCGGACCAAGAGAAAACCTTGTGAAATCTGAACACGTACGGAGGGTATTGGTCAGACCTGTACCAGCTGAAGACAGCAGTCATTACCCTGCAGAAGAAAGTTACCGCTTGGGAGCAACGAGGTGTCTGTGGTAGGAAGGGGAGGACACAGCTCCTAGGCTCGCCATACAGCCAGCGTGGTGCGTGGGGGGGGCACAGGGACAGGCAGAGAGATGAACTGTTTTGTATATTGCTTCAGAGCATCTAAATTTGCCTTGCCCTGAATGCAAAGTTAGCCCTTGCAAACCTTCCCCTTTTCATGCTCCAGCTCAGTGAGCTGCTTACACGTCTTTAATTTTGTCCCTGGAGGGGCACAGAGCTACCCTGGCTCAGGATCAGGCCCTCGCAAGTCCACCCATGTGAACATTTAACGTGCTGTGCCTTCACTGTCAGCGAGATGGACGCAGGGACTTTTACCAGGGACTGTTTAGCTACCATGATGATGTCTTGAGTGCTATTTTACACAAGTGTCCATAGTTCCCCAGCTGTCAAAGGGTCAGTAGGATCTAAAATTAGACCAAGCAGCTGTGTTTAGTTTGGGGAGGTGCCTATGGGTGCTGTGCTAAGGCTGCGCACTGTCAGGCTCCTCTTCCGAGAAGAGGTCAGAGGATGTAATGGAGAGGAACATAGCCATTTCAGCACTTGAGAGGAATACTTTATGACAATACTTTATGACAAAGCAATCATCTTGACTACTCAGAAAACAAACTGCAGAGCAGAGTCTTCTGTGTCCACTTCACCGGACAGGGGAAAAAAACCCCAGGGATACTGAAAGTTTATTGTAGACTAAAACAGATCAAATGTAGACATTGCTTTATGAGTGATAAAGTAGACGATCTCTCTCAGGACTGTGCAAAGAAGGTAATCCTGAGGTAGCCCGCTTTAGATCTGTTAATCCTGAGTGCTCAGTTATTCTTCTAGAAGTATCCATCCAAGGTTATTGAAGTTTTTTCTTTTGGGGTTGTAGAAATACTGCCAGAAGGTTTTGCAATGTAAACTGCTGTTTACAGTGAAATCCAGTGAAAAGAAATTCTAATCTACATCTTCTGGGGAAGAGGCATAAATTGCTCTACACAAATCCTAAAGAAATGCTCTGAATGTGGACATACCAGATAGCTCCTGAGAAGAAAAATGTCAGGACAAAATTAATTCTTCCCCACCGTGTATTGCAGCCAATGCCTTGCTACAGGGACCTGAAGTCCCCCTCAGGCAGTCAGTCCTCTGTGCTGAAATGGCAAGAAACCCCAAATGATGCTGGAAGACTCTCAAACACTCAGAGATCTAGATTATTCTGAAAGTCTGCAAAATCAGTTCAGTCCACATTTTAAAGACTTCTTGTCTTTCCTCACTTCCTTGGCCATTTTTCAGGCCTGCTGTTTCCTTGCTTTTACCTCAGGAAAAACAAGCCCTCCTTCCCTTCCCTGAACAGAATCCAACCTTAACCATATTAGCGCTATGAGTAGCCATTCCTGACATTGGATGCCTCTTCTGTGAGTCATCCAACAACTGCAAAGTTGTATACTGTTTCCTTGGGTCTTTGAACACAACGCTAAGACAAAAACCTAGATTTCACTAGCTTTCTGCAACAGCTGACTCAAAAAGAAGGAGAGATTATTAAAAAAATCCCAGTTTCTCAGAAAGATGTGGGGAAAAATATGACAGAAGTTCAGGCTAAAGAGTTTTCTATATGTAAAAGTTATTACATCAGGAACAGCATCCTAGCTGAACTTCCTAGCTCTGCTCTGCAAGCACACCTCAGCTGTGATTTGAAATACTGAATTTAGGAGTCCCTATTCCTGTCCTGAAGGTTATCTCCAAAATCAGAAAGGAACCGTGCCGCAGAAGGGAACTGCAAGCTGAGGTTTAGTTGGGTTTCTGGTGCAGGTATCATGATGCCTCCAGAGGAGAAAGGCCAATATGGCAATCCACTCAGGTGCAGCCTTCCCAAACTCTGAACAAATCTTCAGCAATGCTTAAGGCTGGTGAGTGTAAAAGGGTGTTTTAAAATTATTTTACTGCTCTCTTGAACCAGTAATCCGACATTTGAAACTCACTGGAAACACAGTCAAGATCACAATCTTCAACCAGTCGCAATCACCATGCTGAGTGTCACTTTCTTACATCAAAATGCAACTGTTTTCTTACCGTGGATAGATCAACAAAGCATCCAAGCCAACATGTTGCTGGCAGAGCTTCAAGGGAAAAGGCTTTCAAAATAATAGTTGTTGAATTAAACGGTCTCCAATAGCACCACTCTAGACTAAATTGTCATAAGGAGCCCAAAATTCAAAATTGACAATTATGAACAGGAGAAACCTACATAACAGACCACAGAAATTTTTCCATCAAGGCCTTCATTTCTGGCTGAGGTACAGAACAGAATAATCTAATATGGTTTAACCAGCATTCAAATACTGCTTGAATTTCTCTAAACTCTTCCACTCATTTCAATATGCCTACCAATTATTTTAACATTTGTCCATCAACAAAAGATTTTTACAAAAGCAACTAATGTTTTGGGGCTCTCCAACTTCAGACACTAACGAAACTAGATTATCAGAAAACAGATCAGCCTGGAAAACACTGATCACGGAGAAATCAGATCACTGTCTCAAGCTCCATATCTGAATTCTGGGCATCCAGTCACCTCTGAAAATCAGGACCACCCTCCGTTTAGCATGCACATGCACAGGCAGGCGTTTGTTAGCTCCTCAAACTGTTTGCCATAACCTGTAAGCTGATCAGTGGAGTAGTTAATAAAAGGACATGTATTGGCATATTCTGATTTCAAAGCTCAGAGCCAGTTCAGGCATTGCTTCCCAATCTGCAGCAGAGGGAGTATATCAAACCCTTTTTCCACCGCAGCACCCCGCAGACTGCAAGCAACTGTGCGGCAGTGGAGAACAATTTCGAAGTATCTAAATGATTTGGGAGCTTATGCCTCCTTGACTTTTAGTGGTATTCAGATTTTTAAGACAACCTGAGATTCTCATGGGGGGGTGGAGAAACAGCAAACCCACACTAAGAATGCTGTTGAACTTGAGTCCAATCGCAGCCATAGCTGAGAAACATCACAGCTTCCCCCTTGTCCGGCTTAACAGGAAACCTCTATCTACTGTTCCTCTAACTCCTTCCACAAACATACAGAGCAGTCTGGACATATTACCCATTTCCTCCCAACCCACAGTTGTTTATCTCCTTAGCATCTGTCATGGCCTAGAAGTTTGGAGCAAGTCCTACACCAGTTGCTACGATGTAAATTTAGATCAACTGAGTTGAAAGGCTCCTGGGAGACCCCAGACAGAAAAAAAAAAAAAAAAAGGAAAAGAAGAGAGGAGAAGAGAAGACAGAAGAAAAGAAAAAGAGCACCTCTAATTAATGGGTGCCCTAGGAAGTAGTTGGAGCGAAGTCCGTGGGAGCAAGTTTTCCCAGCTGCCTGGTATCTTCAGAAAGCTACAGCACCTCCTCATTTTCATGCACAGCATCTTCCAAAGGTTTACTTCACACACAGACATGGGCACTAAGAATAATTTTTCCTTTGAGGGTTTATTGGGTTTTTTTGTTTTGTTTTTTGTTGTTGTTGTTGTTGAAAGAGCGATGCTATGAGCTGTGCACAATACAGGCCTAGAGGTCTGCTCAGCTTTCATGTCTCTACAGGGAAGTTCAGAAACACATCAAGGCTATATCTTCTCTGCGGCAGCAGTATTGTGGGAGACCCTTAGACTGGCACAGACTGCCATCTCCTCTTTGGTTTCAAGGACACAGTGATGATTCAGTTTGGGATTATCTTAAACTATGTGGAAAGCCATTATCCCAAGTTCCCGAGCTGGAAACCTTGTGACTTTCTGTCATTTCTCTTCCCTATTTATAAACCTCTCCCTTCTTTCCCTCAGCCCCCCACTCCTGCCTCTCCACCCTGACCTGCTTCTGCGCACTCCTGGAGGTGAAACTGAAGAGCTGCAGTTGTGACACTGCAGTTTGTGTGTCATATTGTAACTGGGTTTCCACATCCTCCTCACTCTGTTGTAAAAGCACTCGAAGAGGAAGAAGGGCAAATAATGAAATATAGGAAAGCAGGAAAAGAGGAAGCAGCCGAGAGACAGCAGCCCAACTGAAATGCTAAGAATTATGGAGAAGTGACAGAAAGGGAAGCACAGACCAGGAATTATACTTGGTGGCTTAGCAGAAAAAAAAAATTAAACAAAAAATATATAGGCTTGGCCTTTTCTGCCTCTGCAGCAAACTTCTAGAGTACTATTCCTCTCCAACTTTCACCCACTTGACCTGTATTCCCCTTCCCACCTACTTTAAGACAGTTACCAAACTCTGCTGCTTTGTGTGCGGCTGGACTTCACCAAACCTGAACCAACCACCATGCCCCTCCTTATCTTCATATCAACCAAGAGGAGGGACTCCTCAAATCACTCTCAGAAGGAAAAGAGAGAAATCAAACTTGAAGAAAAGGCCTCAAAATGCCTATCCTCAGGGTGAGAAGGCTCAATTAGGCAATGGTCTTATTTGCTGAAGGCACCCATGGAGGAAAGAGTGATGGAAGAGTACAGAAGGAAATTGGCTAAAGCAGAGTAGGGATTGCCTAACTGAGCGATCCTGCCTGGCTGCCAGCGGATGGAGCAGACAGCTTAGGAAGTCCTTCCACTGAGATCATGTACCGTTCTGTCCTGTTTGTTCAGAATGAAACTTGGCTGGAGCAGAAAGCGTTTGAAATTCACATGAAGAATTTTCTCTTCTCCATTTGCAGGCAAGAGAGATACGAAGCAGAACATGAACCTCCTTAAGAACAGAGTGGGACCCAGCTTTTTACACTCTCCCATTTCTCAGGGACTTTTCAGCAAGAATTTTCGTGATAAAGGGCTGAGTAGAAAGTAAAAACTTGAGAAATGACCCTCTATAAATACCATAACACTAACAGTTACGCATCCCTTTTGAGTCAAGCTCCAGTCTTTATCTTATACAATGGCTAACTGAATTTTGTAGTTTCTCAGGAAGATAGTGGTGAAATCCCGCATGTAAATGAAGACAGGAGTGTTACACAAAGGTGTACTGCGGTATAATTGTTTGTTCATCACTGCATGAAAACTACCCTGTTGGAAGAGCTCGTTCAAAACCATTTGTGGCTATTCCCCCACAAAGGAGCCTGTCAGGAGGTGATAAGAAATGGGTATTAGTGAGGCTTCACTTTCTTTGAAACACTCTTGCACAGAGAATATCAACAGGCTCAGCATTTTTGCTACCATTTATCTGTGAATTAGGAAATACCTTCTGGGCCACTTGATCAGTGTTTAGTTCTTCAGCTAAATTTAATGTATTTTGGAACATGAGGAGAAATGACTTTACCTGTGTAGGAAGGAGCTAGCAGTTTCCTCTTGTGAACGGCAACAGTCCCTCAGATGTTATGACTGTTGGAGACCTGCACTGCATGTCCCATCCTGCAGCTCTGACTGCTCTTCCACTTCCCTACAGATATAGCACCAATGCCTCTAGTTCACAGTTGCATAGTTTATACACTGCATTATTTTTCTAGGGATGGCAGGGTGGCTAAGCTGTGTAATACCCATGTACAGGCATGTGAGAGGGACTATGACCACTGTGAAGGTTTTGCCTAGCTTGTCATGTCCCACCTATCACAGATAAGGGCTGGTGTATATTTTGGGTTTGAGGGGCATGACCTGCCTTCTTCTAGCTTTACTAGTTCTGGTGTGGTTTTAGCTTCAGTGGAGCCCCTCTTGATTTAGTTCAGCATTTCCAAAGACAAAAACCAGTCATGCAGCTGTTCAAGAAACAACGCTATGTCAAGTCAAATGAGTATTATAAGAGAGAACTTAGCTCTGGATGTTCTCCACAGCAAATGGACACAATTTTTCTATTTGATTTTGGATGACAAATGTCAAGCAAGAGAGGCAGAACTATTATCATTTTTGTGTCAAGCCAGTCATAATGTTATTTACTGTTAAACCAGGACAGCTGGAAACAGCTAAGCATTGGCCTCTAGTGCAAACCTAGCCATAAGGAAAGGCATGAGTAGTTTGCTTGGTTAAGGAGCAATACCACAAGGGGATTTTTATGCTGATGTAAACTTGGAAAAAAGAGAACATTAAATAGCAATAGAAATGGGCAATACTTGGTCCAGAACTATTCTCAGTTTCTCACCAATTATAAATAGTACTTATCTTTTAATAATTCTCTTCCTCACAAACAGGAGCCTTCTGCTTCAGCCTATAGAGAATTCAATAACAAACAAAATTTTATGGCCTCAAAGAGGGACAGGGCACTGGATGCAGACTGAGAAAATCTAGGTTTAATTCCTAGCTCAGCCACAGACTTCCTGTGTGGCCATGGGAAAGGCACTTAATCCATCATGTGCTTTTACTTCCCTATCTGCACATTTTTCAATTCTTTTTTAATGGGGATAAGCCTTTTTTTTTTTTTTTTTTTAAATGGGGAAACTCAAAAGCTATGTTGCTGTCTAGAGTGATTCCTGCATCTGGGTACATGCCTCTCAAGTGTCCTAACGCATGATGCTGAAATCTGGCCATGCACTGGTCACCCTCCTGGCATGTGTCCCACAAAAGGTGACTAGGGACCATGGGGCAGGCAGCAGTTGTAGCCTGAGAGGCTGCATCACTTTTAGGTATTTGTGAAAATGCTACCCATAATCTCTGATGTGTCCTCCAGAATTATACAAAGGTAGAATTATTGTCCAAGCCTAATAAACCTTGGTTACACCCATAAAATACTGGATATCAAGTGCTTGGAGCCCTCAGCCAGCTCTCCCTTATCTGGGATTGCTCAAGGTCAAAAAATAGGCTTTTTCCTCCTCAGACTAATGATGCAGAAGCAGGAAAGGAATGATATTTTTCCTCAGCTGGCCTTTTCCCATGCTACCACTCTGTTCCAAGAGAGATCTAAAAATCCCAAAGGCAACTACCTCAAGAAAAAAAAAAGCATAAGCTGTTTAAAATAATCCAAACCAGTTTTTAATTTCCCGCCACACTGCAGTCAGTATGGCAGAAGTTTTCAGTGGTCTGAGAAAGGAAACAAGAGAGGGGCTCAGCCTGTACCTTTTTTGTAGGAAATGACTAAATACTGAAAACTGTGTCATCTCCAGTTCAGCTTCGTAGCACTTCTCATACATGTTCAGTTATGAGGTGTGAAATCTCACTCCAAAAACAAATTGCTAGAGGTTTTTTTTTTTTTTTTTTTTGCTAATGCAAAAGATCTTCAGAAACATCTCAGCAAAAAGAAAAGCCTGGACAAGAGCATGGATTTGACGCCCTGAAATTTAGGTTTATATCCCAAATTTATCCTCAGCTGCCCACCCTCCCAGGACCAGCCTCGCTCACTGCTCTGTCATGCCGGCACCAGGCTGTGATTCCACTCATTGCATTGGCACAACCTGGGACTCCTGCCTGTACAAATCAGGCACAGAGCTGGAAATCAGCCCTCCCCTTTTTCCAAATGTCCAAGCAATACAGTGAATTGCTCCTCTGTACTAAGATCTAGACTAATTAGAAGTCAGGAAATTAATTTTTTCCTGATTCCCAAAATGATCTAATCATTCGCTGCCAGTATTTATTTTATTCTCTCATGTACCATCACCAAATCCTTCATTTATTGATGTTTACCTGGTTTATGTTTTTTGATCTCACCTTTCAAGTTAAAGAGACACATTATTTAAAGCAAAGCTGAGTACTTTGAACCAAACCAATCCCACTGCACCCTGGAAGAACACACAAGACTATTTTGCTGCAGCTATTAGAAAAACAAATTTGCTCTCTGGTCTCCAGAATACTAGTTATGGTTTAGATTCCACAGCACAATTGATTACACCTCATTGTGCCCTACCTCACGCTTACCTCGGCTAGGACTTGTAAGGCTTAATTAACCAATCATGTATATACAGCCTTAATTAGATTGTAAGCTCTTTGGGGCGTGCTGTTGGTGTTTGTGCAGTGTCCAGAGCAACAGAGCTCTGTTCCTTTTCCAGGAACCCTGTGCCACAACACAAATTCATAGATAAAAACAACAAAACAATTGGAGAGAAATGGCAGTAGAAACATCCAAAGCTTAATTAAATCCCCTTCCCAGTCTTACATAAACAGTAAGAGCTAATATGGACCGAGGACATGCAATTATACGCAACTAGAACAAGATCTGTGCTGTGAAAACTGGCGCCAGGCATTCAGAGAGTGATCAAAACTTGGCCTCCCATAAGAGTTGATGATCTATTCAGACTATCAGCATTGGCATTTCCTGCCCTCTCAGCATTTATGGAATATTTGAAAGTGTCTAGCAGGCAAAGTTTCTGTCAAACTTCCTCTCTGCTCCTAGTCGCGCGTCCTAGACAGTGTAAGTGCCTTTTACTTGGAGGAATCCTTTTGTCACTTTTTAATGCACCTGCCCAGTTTATGTTTAAAGCGCTTTTTCACATATTGCAAAGGAGCAGACATTGTGTTGCATTTTTACCAAACCTGAAGGATTCTAAGCATAGAAACACCCAAATATGTGTCCTAATGGGCTACTACATATTAGGAAACCTTCTTCTTTCCCCTGAACTACCAAGTTGCAACTCCTTGTTTCTACCAAGCCAGAGAGAGTGCATCACTACTCCTCAATCCAGGATTCATAATGCACTTAAATTTCATACTAACACCCAGACAGTGTGGCTGGACTAAGACTGAGAAAGTGTGAAAAATCTTCCCCATTAAAATGCAAAGCAGCTCTACAGAGGCTGCTATTTCTTATTAGCTAAGGTAAACTTTGATATCCATGCCATGGCCGTGCTGCACTGCGGAGTACAGCGTGAGGTCAAGAAAGGAAATGAATCCTGCTAACTCCACCACCTAGGAACACATACATCCGGAAATACAGTTTGGGCTACTGGGTTATACAGGCTGAACCAGGTCACGGCCAGGCAAGTTTGTCAGAGGCTGCAGCAAGTGTGCAGACTTGGTCTTCAGAAAATTAACCTTTACCTGGTAAACTGGTCAGGGACCAGAGACCATATGGGACTGATGAATGATACTATGTTCATTTGGAGGAGAGCATCTCAAGGAAAGTTGCTTCTGCCTCGTCTGACATAAAAAGACAAAATCGTGCTGGCTGAATATTTCTGAGCACATAAGGCACTCAAATCCCAGTGATCCCAGTATCCTACTGGCAGGCCTTTGGACTCTTGGAAACTGTTAGATATCGGGATTGTCACTTGCATAAGAGCAGCGCTGAGAGCTCTCCTTGCCACCAGGACGAATGAAGCACGGCTCATCCACAGCTTCAAATTCCTTTACCTCAAAGGCACCATGGAGTCCCAACAAAGTTGATGTGAGCCACAGGCTCACGCCTTCAGGGTAACATGCTTCTCAAGTGTTCATAGAAGAGAACGTTAAAAGTTTCATTTTCTGTTGTCATCTTTTTTATCGAATGAATGTGCAGTGGCTGTTAGTAGTGCAGGACTGTGGCATGCTGCGGCAAACCTTCCCAGCAAGTCTTGTGAAATTTGTTTCTGCTGATGCAGATGTGCAATAGAGCTAGAGCTCCCCATTGCTATCTGATGAACTCCTATCCTATGCCTGAACGTGAAAAACACAACCCACAGCCCAGAATGTGTGGATCACTGTGTTCTCAGGAAGTATGCAACTAATATAACTATTTGTGTTCTGTCTCACTGAGGGTAAAAAAGAGGGGTGAAAAAAACCACCATTGCACAGCAAACACCAGTCCTCACACAGGAAGGCCAGGGACGGCATTTTGCTCAACTAACCTGGCCTTTGTGAAGGATTATATTTTGCACTCAGCTGTAGCTCCCCAAGACGCACATAAGGAGATTCCCTGAATATCACTGTCGCTTTCCGGGATGGGAGAGCAGAAGGGTCCATCACTACATCTGTTACAGTGGTTCTTTTAATCGTGCTTTTGTATTCGTTATTCAGTTAGCTACTGAAACATCTCTAAGAAAGCTATCGAGTTAGGCATGCATCAGCTTTTACTGGAAAGCTGTATCTCAAATGAGAGATACAAGATATTATATATCTGCATTTTCCATTAGATTATTTCAACACGTCAGCCATCTATCCCTTTGCTGTGAGGACCAGACGTCCCCTAAAGCTTCACTGTGCAATCCTAAATTTGGTATAGGACTGTAAAAGAATCTTCTGGAAAAATCATTTCAGCAACATATCCCTCACTCTCCATTACAGACCTTACCTGAATAACACTGTAAGAAATTAAGCAAATAAAACATCCGAACGTGGGAAGAAACAGCACTTATGAACTGCGGGGGAGGATCCTGAGAGCCCATGTACCCCTTCACTGCTGAACCAGCAGCGGCAGGCAGGAGATCCTCTCCGGGGCATCGCCTCAGGTGAGGAACGCCAGCGGGAAGGATTGAGAGGGTGTGCGTGTCTCCCTCTCCTTTCCCCAGCTCCCCCTTTCTTCATGAACTCCTTGGTAGTCCTTTCAGTACCATGACCCCACCTTCCTTCACAGCCACCTCGGCCCAGCAGCTCTACACAGACTGTAAAAGCCACAACGGGTACAAGTGGGTCTTCCTCAGCTGCTGCCCACTTCCCAAATGGAATTTACACTTATGTTTCTTATAGGGATACAGACAAATTAGCAGGAACTAACCTTTTCCTCTTTTAGGTTTGAAAAAAAATATTTGTATGACATGCATTTATTTTGCACAGTATACGTTTGACAGGTCTTTTCTTTCCCTCTTAAAAAGAATGAAAATCTCAGCTTTCGAGATAAATGCTCTTCTGCATATGTGTGCTGTTTCTTAGTTTTTTACACAGATATGCACACAGAGGAATTTGACTTTGCAGGCATATAATTTTATGTGTGCTGACAGACATATCTTTGTATGTACATGTGTGTACGTGTGTGCATTTACACATGCAAAAGAGAGAAAATGGAATAAATGGCTCTTGTTGGCTGGAAAATACATTTCAAACTTCAAAGGGAATATTAAAGAGAAGAAATTAATTACAAAAAGTTTTAGAAATGAAAAATATTTTTGCATTGTCTCCTGAACACCAAGAGCTAAATCACGCATTGTATAAATCAGTCTCTTTCATGGCACACAGGAAAGAGCTTATTAGCAATGTTTACACTGTATAGTGAATGTACAGACCCATTAATGTGTAATTACAGAATAAACCATATCAGACTTCTCTAGTCTGTTTTGCAAGGAGAAAAAGAATTCCACTTAACACCACAATAAGCCCGTGATAGGATACCAATTTTATTAGGATCTACTAGCAATGTAGGTGGTAAGATTAAGCAAATGTGTTGCTACACCAGAGGTGACGCCTCATTACCATTATTCCTTCCTCGTCTTTCACATGTGTTGGGCTCCAAAGCCACTGAAGTGTTTTGCTAGCACAACTATCATTTCTCATTTTTATTTCTACTTGCCATTATGCGGACAAATGGGCAGGAAGCTCAACCCCTCCCCAGAAAAGCCTAGTTCCCATTTGACTTCTACATAAATTGTTGTAGGTCCACACCTGCAGCAGACAAAGTCCCAGCAACCATGCTGGCCATCAGGGCTTCCCCACCTCCGCTCCAAAGTCCAGCAACAGGAAGTGCCAGTTACAAAATGATTTGGATTCTGGGAGGAAAAAGGACGAACCTCGACTCAGAAAGGAAGGCACCATGTCAGTGCGGAAGGGATGTTCTCACCTCTTCACTCATGAGCCTGGGGAAACCAGGAAGGGTGCTCAGCCCAGGAGAGACAGAGACATTCACAGCCTGAATTGTGAATACAGCCGGCTGGGGGTCAGGGTAGGGGTGGATCATGGACAATTCAACATTTCCCTCAGCCACATAGGTGTTTCTTTCTCTTTGCAAATCTGGGCACAAAAACCGAGCAGCAGGTCTCAGTCCACCCCACAATAAGGCAAATAAATTTTTCATAGTGAATTCTATATGTGCATGTGTTGTTCTGCCCTGAAAATAAATTCTCATATGGAAAGACCTGTAAAGATATCTCCGAAACCCAAATGAAGCATGAGGGGTGCAGAAACGGCAGTGTTCCCTAGCTGGCAGTCGCCATTTCGGCGCTAATGAAACCATCCCACTTCAACACCAACCACTGCCACCACTTCCGAGCATTGCAACACATATTCACAGCAGGAAAAAACAGGCTCAATAACTCAGTCCATATAATGCTGAGGTGCACAGTACTGTGAATGAGAAGGGACTGATCTCCCTCCAAAAAAACACCAAGCCATCACTAAAAATCAGAACACAAAGCTCTTAGCTTAGACAAAAACCAAAACACAAAAACCACCAAAGATTTGGGAAGTTCAAATCCATAGCGGGGATGTTGGCTGATCACAGCTTCTTACAAATACAGGATGCTTTTAAATGATGAAATACGGAGAATGAATATTTCCTCTTCTATTAATTGCAACACAAGCTGAAAGTGTCGCCAAGTTTAGTTAAAAGCCACCTTTCCATTGCATTAAACATTTCTGTTATGTTACTTAATCAGCAGGGAGGGCAAAATCATGTACAGATACTCTCTGTTATATGAAGGAATTAGCAATTCCTTTTAAAGCTCTCAATTTTTTTTTTTTTTTTGAAAGGAGGGGTCAGGGAGCAGGCAAGTTCTTATGTTGTTCCATAAAATAATCTAGAAGTTACTGAAAACTCTGGTAAGAGCCACTTCCTCAGAAGTAACATTTCCAGGGTAAAAAAAAACTGGCTTATGTGAAAGTTCTCCTTACTGTTCAGTCTCTTCTCTTTTTTTTCTCTTTAAACTCTGATATGTGGCTTGGAAGAGTGGAAGTCAATTCATTCTGTCACATTTCTCCACTTTTGCTCCATTTATTACACCTCTCAAGTGAGATAATTTTGGACTATCTTTGGGGTAGGAGAAATGGGGGAAATGGAAGGTGAAAACCAAAGAACAAAACATGAACCTTAACTTTTCTTTTTGGATCAGCCCTGTTTTGGTTGGAAACTGAGAGTAATTCTGTTTGCTCTGCATTTACTAATTCTCTGCAAACCTTCAATGGGGTCCTTAATCCCATTTTTAGGTATTGATTTTGGCATGTTAGGGTTGAAATCTTATTTACATCAAAGGAGTAGGAGTTACTGACTTCCAAAAATCCCATTTGGTGCCTGTGGTGTTACTATGACTGATGGTGGAATGACAGATTAGATACCTTCTTGGGACCTTTTCTTACGCTTCTAATTTATACATCTAAATGCTTCTGGGAAACATGTCCCTAAACTGCAATGGATACAAGAACTAGGCACTATTCCTAACTTAAAAATGTGTAAAAACCAGAGAGAAGCACACACCAACTGGGTTACTTTACTCGGAATTACGTTCCCTGCACGGGAACCTTGCAGTTCCCTGCACCTTTACAACACAGAATTCACTTACAGGAGAGGGAGGGAGCAGCAGAAAGTGTCTTACATTGCAGGTTGCAGGTCTAACCTGATTTTGGGCTGCTGCTCTGCTGGCTCACTTGTTCAGGGAGGCAGCTAGATGGGGCAGGACAGAGTTTCCAACAAGCTGTTGGCAGGCAAAATCCTGGGGTGCTGGCTGCTCTACCATCACAAATTAACAGCTTGTTGTGGTCACGCTTCTTCACCGTAAATGAGAACCTAAGGGTGAGCCTGCGCTGGCTGCTATGGCATACCTACCTACTGCACGTGGGGCAAAGCTTTTTCTGGAGAGACCATCTTTTGAAGCTTCAAGAAACCCCACATAGAGAGCTCAATGAGAAAGGGTCAGGGACAAATTTCTGTCCTGCTGCAATGAGTGGTGTTTGCTCCTGGCTATAGGACTACATCTCCAAAAAGGAGCTCCGTCCATCCCCTGCTCTTTACCATAAAGGGCTTGTTCTGCACTGGGGAAACCTGTGGTGGCACAGCCACGCTGTAAATCGCTCCCTGCAAATCTCTAATGAGGGGATGCAGCCACAGTGACGCTGTGTTTGCACATTTTGCTGTGGGATAGAGCCTGGGGAGCTTGCACCTGCGGGGAGAGCAGGTCCTCTGCAGCCAGAAACCGTCTCCTCCCAGGGAGGCACCATAGCGGGAGTTGAAATTACAGAAATGTGAGGAGAGGCTGAACAAAAGCAAAACAGCAGCTTGTTCCAAAACGGCGCCTCTGTAGAGGTAGGTGGTGCCTATACTGTGCCTCAGTCCAGTGGTTAAGCTTTTCACTCAGGGTGCAATCCTGAAGAGCACTCAGCTTGAAATGCTTTGGGATGAGGTTTGCTAAAGGGAAAAAGCAAACCTACAAAAAGGGCAAGCAAGAATTAATAGAGAATAGAGGGATGGCTGGTGTTGGCAGGTCCATACAACCTTTTGATGCAGAGTCATTCAGTTAAAATAACCTGAGGCTTAGCAAGCTGCAGTTATAGAGGTCCTCCCCAGCTTAAAATATGCCCCCCTTCCAGCCAGAGCCCTGTATTTCTGAGTTGTGCTGCAGCCACGGCTGAGATCCCGCTAGATAATTTTAACTCCTGAGCTAGAATGGGTCTTATCTCTGAAGCACATCTCTTCTGCTCAGATAAAGACAACTTCCTCTAACTGCAGATTAGATCAGCAGGCTCAGTATCCGTACCTAAAAGCCACACAGCTAAACAGACTGCATCTCTCCAGCTCAGACAACGCTCATGGCTTTCTCAACGCTGAAGAAACAAAACTTGCACAGCTCCCAGGCTTTCCCTGGCTTTTGCACTGATGTTCCCCTCTGAAAACAGCAGTACCCAGCAGGCGCCCGTGAAATTGGCCGCAGCTCCACAAGCTACACAGCTCTGGAGAAATAAGGGAAAAAAACCTTAGCTTCACCACCCACTGCAACGTCATGTTGCCACACAGTGGCAACAAAAACCATACTTCTATCAAACCAGCCAGGAGTGGAAAAACTCCTCGCAAAACTAAATAGAAATAATTGGAAAAGCACAACTCTCTTTTGGGATCAATTCTGTTCTCAAGGATTTGATTTTATCACGCACTCTGGCTGCATCAGAGGACAAATTTTTACATGCCTGCTTACACAGTAGCTCTGCCCCGGCGTTACACGGGCTGAGTTAACTGTGCTAATACAGTACAGCCTACGCTGGGACTGCGGCGGCTCTCCTTTCCAGACTGGCTCACCCTCCCTTCAAGAAACTACTTTCAAGTTTGTTTTGAAAATGTTCACCCTCCATTACTCGCAGCAAGATTTTTAAATTTGATAAAGGAATTTGCCTTCAGTAAGATGGCTGTTTTCCACTGGCCTTGTGAAATTTTGTGCACATTTTGCTAAGTCCTAAGTCATTACATTGAGCAGAGCTTGTCTCTGGCAGTATGGCTAATTCCTCAGCTTCACAACGGCCGCGGATACCTGGGTCTTCTGCACCTCACTCTAGCACGCTGTTTCACACTATTCACACACAAAACATACCTCTGAAGGCTGGTATATACCGTATATGCCATGCAGCATATATAAGGGCATTCATGAAATTTGTCACATGCCTCCTCCCACTAAACCACCCCCATCCACCTCTATACAAGTTCCCAGAAGAGTTTTGCATACAAAATGGAAATAATCCCAACAAAAAGATCTCCTGTGTTCCCCTTAAAAACGGCTATGTCATAGGCATACCAGTGCACGCAACACCAGTCCATACTGGGGACTGGTACTTTGGGGCTAGAAATAGGGGCTTCGGACCAAACAAGAAGGGAGATTCCCAACTTCCCTATTTTTAAAAGTTCCTAAAATATTCTAGTTACAAGTTTTTCAATTCCTTCAGAACCCTCGTCAGTTGGACTTTCAAGCCCTGTTTCATTGTGGAGGGTTAAAGACAATTCTTAAAGCTCCCCAAACTATCTTGAAACAAATTTTGTTTCTGCTCTCAGAGCCAGTAGGGCTACATCAGGTGAGACAGCAATTATCGGCAATTATTTACAAAGGCTCTTCAGCTACTACACACTTTCATACCTTTGAGCAACAGAGATGTCCATCTGAAACCTGAGCAAGTAAAACACATTACACAGCCCTCCAGGTTACTTTAGTTCTCTGAATGATTATGTGTCCACATACACACAGGCCACATGTGCATTTTATTACTCACACACAACACGCTGCCTTCACAGCCACTGAACTCCTACAGGAGGAGCACACAAAGATGTTTAGCTCTGGCAGTCTTTTTCCTCAACCCCTTTCCCTGCCCTACAGAAGTGCTGGGGCAGCAGCAAGCCAGACCTGTCTCAAGCAACGGGACCGATTTTGCAAGCCAGGGTGGGGCACTTCCCCTTTTGGCTTTTCTCCCTTCTCCCCTCCGTCTGCAGCCTTTCCACACTTTTACTCTGCCTCCACCCAGCTATGTGTGAGTTGCAGCAGACTGATGTAATGGCAAGCTGTTGTGGTTGGCCTGGTGGCCCCTCAGCAGTGCTTGTGTCCATGCTCTCAAATGGTTGAGCTCCTTTTAAGGAAATAAAGCACTGAAGCAGCTCAGAGTGAGGACACTTGCCTGCACCGGTGACTAGCTACTTGTGCAGGTTACCACCTCTGAATGCCCATGGCTGGGAGGGAAGACCCCAGGATGCGAAGGCAATGCCAGGTTGTCAGTGATGCTAGGCACCGAGGCTCTGCAGCTACGCAGGCTTCTGCTTCAATAACAGGGCTGTGGGAGGGAGGCAACATCAGTCACTTGACATTTCCCACTAGAGGAGAAAAATGTCAAAAAGCTCTTTCCTTTTAACGTCTCTTCCCATACTAGTGTCCTTTATTTTAAACAAATAGAGAGTTTCTAACTTCATGCAAATCTCATCTGTCTTCTTTTGATGTCTAGGATCACCTTAACTTGTTACTTTGGGCACCTTCTGTCAGTTGTCCAACAGTTTCAACCCAATTTTGTGAGATGAGTTCTTCCCACCACTTCTTCTCAGAAAGAAGAATATCTGTATGCACTATATATTCCAGGTCCAGACTGCAATCTGTGACTATGGTGGTGATCACTTTTTTCAGTGAGAAACCCTTGACTTCTGTGTTGGAAGTCTGAATGGTCATCTTCAGCATCAGACAGCTGCCTGTACAGAAATGGTAAGCTCACAGCCTCTTTCTGAGGCCAGTAACACTGGGAGATGGCTTTTTGGTTTTTAGCCATCAATGACCAGCTACAGTATGGGTAGTTATGGATAAAGGAAGGTACTGCTTGCCCTTCTAGGCAAATGCTACCACTGCAGCAAACGGCTTTTTCTGCATGAAGTAGGGTCCGACCTACAGCTCACTGAATCATTAGCTTCCCACGCATGGCTTGAATTAGAGTACAGTCCCAGGGCAGAAACAGCCCTAAATTGTAACCATCTACCACATACAGGATGTTCAGTACTGATTATCCACAAAAGGTGCACGCAACTTTTAACCTGAGACTTGAACGGAGACAGTAAGAATCAGCAGAAGATATTTCAAATCAGCTCCTATGTTATAGGTTAGCATGGGAAATAGGGCTGGCTGGCCAAAATAGGCTGCAAAGCACTAATTCTTAATGGAATGGCATTTCAGTGGGATGTGTATTTCTAAATAACTTAGATCAAAATTTCAAAAGGATATTTAAGAGAGATGGTAAAACAGAGTCTCTAGTACCTTAAAGAGCTATGAAAATCTAGCTCTTCGCTTGCCTGAAAACATTCCCTATGTTTTCTAGAAAAACTAAATGTAGAGCAGGTGGTCGAGCAGAGTAAAAAAATAAAATAATAAAAAAGTTATAGGTGCCAGATGAGCCTGAGAAGGAAATTTGGGGTGGAGAAGAGGACAAGGAAGGAAGAAGATCTAGTGGACAAAGCAGCAGAAACTAAGTTTGCAGGAGGAAGCTGCTCAACGCATAGTGACATTCTGGAAGTTACAACATTAAAAACATAGCAAGATCATCAAGGCAATGAAGAGACATAGCAGCGTCCAGTGCACATCTTTTAATATGTTGCTGCTTTGCTGTGCTGCTTGGGGTTATTACTAGAAACTGTTGATGACTTTACTTCCACAAATGACCTTTTCACACCTGCTTATCACTTTTGCATTCGTCAGAAGCAACCCATGTCTTGGGTGCCTCTGCCTGGGGACACAAGTCAAAGCATACATTTCATGAACCTCTGGACACCACCCTTATGAAATTTGCACCCTCTCCAGTCATTTTAAATGAGACACTCAAAATCTGAAGGCTCCCAATAAAATCTGGCAAGTGAACTGAGTACTTTTAACTTCTGACATCTACTACACCTTCATTCTCAGAGCAGGACAGGTGTTTCAAATGGTTCTCTCTATCAGGTCTATAGCACCATGTTCAAGTGTCAGTCTAGGGTTGGAAGAAGCAAGAAAGGAGGTTTGTGAAAACATGCAGAGGAGCTAGAGCCTATCTTTCTTTTCTAAAAATAGCTTATTTTCCCTAATCGTTGACCTTTAAAATGCCAAATTGATGAAAAAGGTAATTAAACTTTTGACTCCAGGGTTAAAGGTTTCATGAAGTGTCACTACAAATCTGAGTAAGCAAACGGTCATTTGAACATTTCTATCTCACAGGCTGATTAAAATTAAAAACAGATTTCTCACCTAATTTTAGTAAGATGAGGTAAATACTTACTCTTTTCATTTAACAAACCTGCAATTTCCATTGTTACCTCTATAACACTACATGTACAAAAAAGTCCTCCAGAGCCTAGTGGCCCTCTTCCATAAATGTCTGACTCAAATTATCCTTCCTCAGTGCATGCCGTATGGACAGCTGATCTCTCAGGGCATTACAGATTAAGTGGAATGCACTGTAAATCATATGTTGAAATACAGCAAAGTGCACAGGGGATTCCCTTTTGATGAAGGAAGCAGATGTGACATTAGGAAAGTCATATAGAGAAAAATTGTTGCCTGGTCTTATCTGCTCATGTGCATCACCTGTCAGTTATCATGGGCCACAGTCTATCTCCCAGCTACAAGATATATATATAATATCAGTGGGTCTTTACAATACTCTCCCGCCTATCTATCATTCTTCAAAATACTTTTTCAGATCATCCTTTTCTACCTAAGTTTGGTGATAAATAGAGGTGAGAAACAGATCTTAGGACTTAGAGATGACAGCACGGCACTGAACACCAAGTCTGTCTACACTGCCATGCCATTGCCTATGTAGAAAGACAGTCTCCTTCATCCCTAATACATCTATGGGATCGTATAGGCTAAACATCACTCCTAAGACATTGGTTTATCCCTAACAGATTTTCTTTCGATGATGATCCAGAATGTGCATAGCAATCATATGGTTCCTGATATGTTTGGGGCAAGTGTTCAGACCCTTTTTGTAAAAAAGGAGAATTAATTGTTTCAGTATATTGTTATCAAAAAGTTAGTTTAGGGCTAGAAAAAGGAGCAGTAGAAGAGGTAAGCGTGTGTGCAGCTTTACAGAAAAGACAAACATTGCAGGCGCTGGAGTTGATACCTACAGTTAAGACCATCAATAAAACAAGAGTACTGTGAATTGGTTTTGTTCCTGTTGACTATGGTAAATGTCTCACTACAAGATGTGACCCTTCAAAACCAAAGAGCCATGGGTAGAGAAAGCGGCTGTAGAAAAAATGTTGAAGTCAGGACATGGAAAATCTAATTTATTGCTGAGTGCACAAAGTAAAACTAATGAGAACAACAGATGGAACTTATCATATTTAGGGCACCAAAGATAACATATTCTCCTTCATTTATTACAGTAACTTTTAATATGCACTTATATTGATACATAATTGAACTATTGGGAGAATCGTTACATCATCAGCAAATGTAAATTTCATCTTTGCTGTTTCTGTGTGATATTTGCGAGGTGAAGTAAATTCAATGCAATCAAAAAACCTGTGTGTGTGTTTGGGTTTGAACAAGGCGGGGGGTTAATTATTATTATTTTTTGGAATCATGGCTTAAATATTTTGTAGGGTTTAGTTACTGTGGGAGAAAGGAGGCTTAACTCATTTTATTGAGTTGATACACAAGCAGTAAAGGCAAGGTTTTGTCCAAAGAGCTTTGGACTGAGAAACAAGACACTAGGCATGTGATCAGATTATTAAAAATCATTTTTCAAAATTAATTTGTTCATAAGGTATGTCAATATGCATGTAGGAGCTGAACTTTACACTCACATTTTTGGTAAGAGGGGATCAAGTGGTAAATAAAGTGAAGATGCGTAACATGCTGCATTCTCTACTAGCTAGTGCTGGAGTTTGGGAGTAGGCTCTATTCCAAATGCTGACACCATCCTGCTGTATTCCCTTGACTTGGTTATTTTGCCTTCTGTGCCTCCCTTTCCACCTACCATCCTTTTTTGGACTTCCTTAGACAATAAATATTTAAAGGCACTCGCAATCTTTGTGTAAACAGTCTTCCACCCTGACCCTTATTCTTACAATAGGAATATAAAACTGATGAGCAATACTTTTATTTGTGTATAAACAAACATATTTTGATGGTCACTCCTCTCCTGAAATATTTTTATCATATAGGGCATGGATTACAGCATTCTGGGAGTCATTGTACTTTTTTTTTTTNTACTAGTAAACAAGCATCATGCTCAAGGAATATCATCTAGTCTTTTTTAGTGGACTACGTGTGAGCTGATGCATGCAGTAGTCAGCAGCATTGCTAGTCCTTGGTGTGGAGTCTGGGACTCCTAAGAAGAATCAGCATTTTACAAAATCATCTCTGGACAATAATTTATTTTAATCCAACAGACTTTATCAATTGTGGACTTTTACCTAGAAGAACAAAATCCAAGTCTTTTCCAAAGTTCTCCCAGTTAAAAAAATCAAGGGTAAATGAAGGTCCAATATTGGAATCTGTAATATATGAATACTATGTGTGTTCTAATACGGCATTTCTGGAGAAATCTGAATAGCAGATAACATTCAAGATATCATTCAAATTAATAATAAAAATACCTGAGAGTTTACTGAATTTTTATCAAATCTTGAGCTCAGATAATTTTGACCTGGAACCACATATTTAATTCCATTTCCTATGCAGAATGAAAAACATCTTTCCTGGGGAGAATTTCATGCAATCAGTCATGCTTTAGAAATAAGATAAATAGTAGGATCTTTATAATTTCTCTGTGGATGAAAAGGTTTGCTGTCCTTCAAAATGCCTTTCCCAAGAGAAGGTTACACAAAAAACACTAAGCACCTGAGTAATCCTGTGCTGAAGAAGATGAAAAGGCACGGGACCTGCTTGTATACCAGCTTGCTATATAATACTTTAACATTATTGGCATATTATATTATGTACTAATATTATCAGAGTGGACTAGTCATCTTACCCAAGACTCTCTCATTCTTAGCACTCTGTTGTCCTCCAGTACTAGTTGAAAGGTCCTCTGGTACAGGCATAGGTTCATCTGCATCATCTGGGACATCACTAATTGGAGGACTTTCCTTTCCTAGTAGTGAAGCAAGTAGCATCAGTGAGTCATCAGAGTAGCCTCATTTTCAAATAATACCATAAGAGGAACAACAAACCAAATGAAACTTGACAAAAAAACCTAAACACTACTAAAAGTATGACATTCTTAGGATCAAAACCTGCTGTCCTGCAGAGAAAGCTTCTTTTGAGTACAGGGGAATTATATTTGTGAAAAGAATGCATGGCCAATGTTACCAATTTACACTGATGCAATCTATTAGACATCCCATGGCAATCAGCACACCAGCAACGGTGGTAATTTCATGGCACAAAGGCCTAGCAAATTAGTGTTTTTTTTTCCAGTGAGAATTCCCTCATTAACACACAAACATTAATTAATTCTGAAATCACTTCTCAGTAAAGGAAAAATCAAAACAAATATAGCTTACTTAAGTGACAACACTCTGGTGATACCAGTTATGAATTTGACCTGAAAGAAGAAAACGGTTTCCTCCCAACCTCCTGGATGGAGCAAAGCATCATGCTTTCTGATCTATACTGATCATGATGGGGGGAAATGACAGGTACGTTTAAGTCATCTTCCAAATTAGCTGGTTTTGGTTGTTTGCACAAATCTAGGTTTAAACGAACAAAATGAGTGGGTGACTGCATTTCTTAATGATGTGTCTATCAGACTGTGGAATAATCTCTGAGCAGGAGTGGTGGGAACCATCTAAAACCGCAGCCAGAGGACTCAAGGGTAATGAAGGAACAGTCCTGCACTGGCAGAGGGACCAACTAGATGATTTCATAAGGTCCCTCCCATCTCCAGCTTCTGTGGGGTATTCTTAAATGGCCAAAATCACACCCGCTGGATGCGAGTGCAAGAGCAAAGATGGATTGCATAAATGGAAATGAAGGACTGTGAATTCCACAGCACAGGAAAGTAAAAGCTGGAAGTAAGTTCATTAAAACAGTTTTTGCCATTCACTGTTTAGCTCCTTATTTAATTATTCCTGTAAGTTTTCTGTGCTATTTTTATCGGATGTAAGGAACTTAAAGAACTGCCAGCAACTTTCCAATGCAAGTCCCATCCTGGCAAGCTGAGGTATCTCTTACAGATAGGATGCACGGGTGAGGAGACAGCTGAAATATTTCAGCTTTTTCAACACTTCCCCCCCAACAAAACAAAAACAAAAACCCAAAAGTTTAATTGGAGGGCAAGAGGCAGTCTGGTCAGAATCAGCTCTCTCGACACTACATGTAGGTTAAGGAAATTTGTTAAAAAGTAATAGTCATCAAAAGCCACCTGCATCTTCCAAGGTTCAAATTGTGCTCCCAGTTACAACAACGGAAGCTGAAGCTTTGACTTACTCTAGATTCAGAAGAACACTTACCCTAAAAACCTGAAGGCTTTTTTGGCTACAAACCAATATAAACACATAATATCAGACCTATGAGATAACAGATAGCAAACAAAATCAAAACTTTCTTAGTGTGTAATTAGGCATCGTACAATAAGCAGGCTAAGTAGGGTGCTTTGAAGATAAGTCAAAGCAGTCTTTTGGAATAGAAGCCTGTTAGTAGATCAGTACTTTTGCAGTTTATGGTGAACTGTTTGGTTCACTAAATAGATATGAATCTTCTACTTGTTAAATTAATAGCCATTTGCCCAGGTGGCCTGAATCAGACTAGCCTCACGGACTTGGTGGGGCAGAAGCCAGAGCTCTGGTACGCTTCCCTCTTTGCAAGAGACTGTAGTTAAGAAAACTTAGTAAACTTGGCTTTAATGACCCATTTCATATAATTTTATTTCTTCCTGTTACACACGATCAAGAAATCCCTGCATGCAAAAAGGCAGGAAAAAAATAGTGGATTTAAAATAGATCATAGAATCATTAAGGTTGGAAAAGACCTCTAAGATCATCAAGTCCAACCATCAACTAACACCACCATGACTCCTAAACTAGGCCCTGGAGTGCCACGTCTACACCTTTTTTGAACGCCTCCAGGGTTGACGACTCCACCACCTCTCTGGGCAGCCTGTTCCAATGCCTAACCACTCTTTCAGTAAAGAAATTTTTCCTGATATCCAATCTAAACCTCCCCTGATGCAACTTGAGGCCATTTCCTCTTGTCCTATCGCTAGTTTCTTGGGAGAAGAGCCCAACACCCGCTTCACTACAACCTCCTTTCAGGTAGTTGTAGAGAGCGATAAGGTCTCCCCTCAGCCTCCTCTTCTCCAGACTAAACAACCCCAGTTCCCTCAGCCGCTCCTCATAAGACTTGTTTTCTAGACCCTTCCCAGCTTCGTTGCCCTTCTCTGGACACGCTCCAGCACCTCAGTGTCCTTCTTGTAGTGAGGGACTGAGATACATTTTTTGAGCTCTGTGTCTTGGATTCTAGAGCATGACATTTGTATTCCATGCCTTAAGAACATCTAAATTGTTACACCATGATAAGTTCACTACTGCATAGTAATCTTACAGATATGCAATCTCACTAACATCCTTTTGCAATGAATTTAGAAATGGAAAAGGGGTTGGGGAAAGGAGAGAATAATTTCCTATTTAATTTCTAACAAGCATGTCCAGAACAATAACTGGTCAAAGGGATGGAGCTAAAAAAAAACACCTAGTGGCAAGTAGTGGGGTAAATTATTAAAATGTCACATAACAGAGCAAAGTACCATAAATTTATTCCATTCCCATTCTATATTTTTGCTCAAAAATAAGAAGTGAAGCATAAACAATGCAATCTAATCTTGGGGTGGGAGGGGTGTCTTTTTTCTTTTTTTCTTAATTTTTATAAAGAGCCACCTGACATATCAAACAAAAAAGATGAGGGAGCTGTACAGTTGAAGTTCTGTTTCTGGCACTGCCGTGATTCATGGTGCCCTTGGTTAAGCCATAAACGGAGATAATTTCAACTGCAGGCTGCTCACACATTCCCCCAATTCATCCTGAAGCTCTGAAAGATGGTCTCAGGTTTCCAAACACTGCCATTTCTGTATGAAAATGGTCAGAGAAGTGCCTAACCTATCAACGGTGCCTGGTAAGACCCTCAACTTCTCTCTACTTGAGTTTCCTCATCGCTGCCCTAGCAATATAGTTAAAGACATGAGGAAAGAGAGGAAGGGAACAAAGTGTCCAGCCCAGTAAGGTTTTATGCATCCTTTATTCCTACCAAAGTCCGTAGCCTGGTGTTTCTTTAACATCTTCATTCAGTTCTGAGAGCAATTCAGTTCATGCCAACATGGTGCTGCTGGAGTTATGACTGTTAAAAAGAAAGCCATGGCAGGATTTCTAACAGAAATCTCATTCTCTATCCTTTCACAAACTAATGTTGCGTGTATTTATTACCTGAGGGTTGTCTCCTATGGAAACACTAGAATCACTGGAGAAGTTATGCAAGAAAAGCAACATACACATTTTTCTGGATGAGAGTCACAACCCAATTCAAGTCCCCTTTTCACTAGTGAAACCTCAAACCTCCAGTGATGAGAAGACAGTCGCTCTGGGACAGGAGCCAGGCTCTCAGGTGGGAGATATCAGCCCAAGATACACTCACTTCCACCTTCCCAGGACCTAGCAAGAACATCAAATGCAAAACTCTTCTTCCCGCTTTCGCAGAGCGTGGCACAGCCTGGTTGGTGCTAGGGGGATCTTTTTATGTTAGATGTGGAAACTTTTAAACATTTGTACTGTTTTTTCACCTTCCTTAACTGTTAGACCCTAGAACCGAGAAAAAAAGAAAAAAAAAAGGCAGGAAAAATACTGCTTGTTAAGTGAGATATTATCTGTGTTTTCTGTCTCTCTTGTATGGGTGCCGGATACCGTTTGGTTAAATGTATGTCAGCTCTCTCCTCATTTCAGAACTGCAACTGCTCGCCTCATGAAATATCACTTTCAGGAGAAAAATAAAAAGTGTGAACTCTGTGCTAGTCACACAGTATTTCAGTTCCTCTAGGAGCCACCCATGCCTGGATTCCCAGGAGCGGGAATGCTTGTGTGCAAGCAGGGTTTGGATCGCTCACACTAGTTTTATACTCTCCTGGCCTAGCTCGCCCCTGCCACACCTGAGTCAGCTACAGCTGCACAAAGCACATGGCTGCAAAACACTGCTTTTGAGCTGAGAAGACTGTTTCTACAGACCTATTTTATTTCTGGGTTAAAAAACAAAACAAAAAAACCCAAAGAAACCCCCCAAACTAATTTTTTTTTTAATATTTTTTTTTTAAACACAACCAAGTGTGCTAGTAACCAGGTCACCTAATTCCATGGGCTCAGAGAGTAAGCTAGTCCTGATGAGCATTACTCACAGAACAGGAGAAATAAATAAAAGTGGTTTTCAGCTGACAAAGACAATCTCACACTCCTGAAACTGTGCAATTGTTTAACTGGTTCCCAGTATATAGTAGAGCTCCCTCATCATGCAAGGAAGAATCCTAGAAGCATGTAGAACCCCAGGAGGAGGAGAAGAGGGGGAAAACTCCTTTCTGGATTCACTAGCCTATGAGAAAGAAGCACGTAACATCCCTGTACCTTCAGATCCCCTATTTTTGAGTTCTAGTAAGAGCTTACGAAGAGCCAATATCTGTGGAACCCAATATGACAAACTCCTGTTTCCAGAAGGCTGAGTTCACACACAACTCGGATCACAAATGAAAGTAAATTAGCAAGTTCGCTCTTTGGCCAGTTGTTCAGAAATCCAGCTAACAACCCAATACAACTCACAGCCTCTGCTCACAGAAAGTACCAGATACTCAGTGACAGGAACAGCAGGAAGAGTTCAAAGCATATTTTTTTTTTCTGTAATCTGTTTATGTAGATTTACATCTTGTCAGAGGTAAAATTCCTCTTACACTGATTTTTTTATTATTATTTATTTATTTTTTAAAGAGAACCCTCTCTCATCACAGAAGAGTACTATTCTCATCAGCGTGATTTGCTAGAAAAGCTAAAGGGCACAGTAAAGTACTACGGTGTTTCAAATCCTGGAAAACTTTGAGACCTACAAATCATATACATAGCTATACATATATTGTGTATATATTTACATATATGCGAACATTCAAAACGGCAAAGTTGCTTGCAAATCTTCCCTCTCAAGGGGAGAGGCAGACCATAAGGAAAGCAAAGTGTGTGACCTTCTAATCCACTCCTTGACTCAAGGCAGCATCTCCCACACCGCTCCTCCCCATGTCAAAAGAAAAAAAGCAATGCCCTGGTAAGAGGTAGTAGGTGTGGAGCTCAGATTAACACCGTTGTAAAAAACACCACAAAGGTTAGATGTGGATATGCAGGGGAGCCTGTGCTGCTGCAGAGGAAGAGGAGGTCAGTGCTCCTGCTCCCAGGAGCTCACGTGATCAGGAAGGGGTTTCTGCAGCAGGCAGAGGAGCTGGGCTCAAATCACAGTGCCTCTACCGCTCTGAGCAGATCCATAGTGCTTTGTCTGCATAAAGGATTAAAACCCCACTGCTCTTTCTGCTAGGGCCACACATGCTCCAGGCCCAGCGTGTATAGGACAGGTTTTATTTAATTTACAAATTGTTTCAGTGTGCGGCAAAACACTGATGTGTAAGTATATCCAGTTACAATTTTAAAATTGTTACCTGAGGAGGGGAGTGCAACGTGCCTCCACAGGGCTGCCTAGGAATGACTTCCCTATACTAAACATAACTGATAATCTTCTGTTGGCACGAAGGATTATTATAATGTTGCTCTTTCAGATGGAAAATGTCTTTGATTTTCAATTTTCAGATGACAGTAAAAGTTCTAAGTTCCAATTTTTGAGAAAACTCCTCAACATTTTTAGAAAGGAGGGAGGAAAAAAAGAAAAGAGAAAGAAAATTGTGTTCATATATTTCAGGAAAACCCAGTGACCTAGCCACCCACACTGTACCCAGACCTTCATGATCTCCTATAGCTGGCCTCCAGGTCCTGAGCCGGCAGTGCCCAAGAGCTGCCTCTTAAGAAAGAGCTGCACGCCCAGGTACCTGACAGGAACAGCCTCAGTGATGGAGCTGTCGTGCTCCAGGCTAAACACTAAAAGTGAAAACTGAAAGCCATTAACCGTTGCAGCTGCCAACATAGGGAAACTAGGAAAGAGACTAACTTGTCCTTTTTCAACTGCAGAGGCACAACTGTATGAATACGTATTATCTTGCTAAGCCAATTTTTTAAGGAACCAATTTCCAAGGAAGTTAACAATAAAACTCCCCCATAGGAATATCAATATGGGGTGAGACTGCAAAATCCTATCCATGCCACTACAGGGCAAGTTTTAGAAACCTAATTCCTCTGCTGTTTAAAAATTTTTTGAAATACTTTCATCTTGGACAAAAACAGTTCCAGGCATAAAGCCTCATGTCCATCAGTGCTTTTTTTTCTTTTTTTAAATGTTTATAAGTAAAACTGAGTGCCCTGGAAAAAGTCAAATAACCCTACGTGGTAAATACAGTTTGTTTGCTTTTAATTAGTAATTGCCCCCTCCCACCTGGTGAACTTTGTTTGTTCTATATTTATTTTGTAACAATCAGAATTTTGCTCCCAGAAGAAAGAGTGTAAACGTGTATCTGACCATACTTCAGGGATACGCTACCACAGGTTTAATGCAAAATTACATCTATGCTTCCATATTCCCTTGACTTCTTTATTTCCCCAGTTCCTTTTAAAAAATCCATGCACTGTTGGACTTGATATCAAGTGATATCATTAATTATATCTCAATTCCCACTCTGGTTTTAAAAAAGACCCAAAGCAATTTTATTGACAACAAGAAAAACATAGTAGTGTGCCAGAAAGATGAGCAGGCATTTAGGATTTTCTTTGTAGAAGTATTCGTTAAGGACCTCACCTGAAACCTGGGACATATCTTGAGCCTCATCTGTTTCCATTTTCCTCAAGTTATCTGAGAAGAGAGGAAGAGCCTTAAGTTAATGCAAAATAACACGCACATACACACACACAAAAAAAAGAAAAAAAAAACCCAACCCCACACACACAGGGAAGGAGAAAGAAGGGGAGAGAAAAAAAAAACCCTTCGCTATTTAACTATAAGATTATCTGGGAAGAATAATGTATTTTTCTCTTTATTTCCTCCCTGCATACTTCCTGGAGTATCAGACTGGCACAGACCTTGATCCTTTTAAAAACAGCATTACAAAGATTTATAAAAATATCATTACAAGCACAGGAGGACCAAATTTGTTATTTATTGTTAATTTCCTACTGCATAATAACCCAAAATGCAAACTGACTGCAACAAAATTAAGCAGAAAATTAAATGGCCCTGGGTCATTGTAGGCACAGAATTCATTCTCTTGGTTGATCCATAGTTATGTTCTTTCTAATTTACTGAGCATGCATCGATGAACCTTGAGTCAGCTTGGTGACACGCGTACAATCAGCAATCAAAAAACGAAGCAATTTGCTGAAGAATGTCTCATTTACCCAGGCAGGGCTGCATATCTGAGCAGCAACCGCCACTACCGCCATTAATAATGAATACACCTCCAGCCGCAGCAGATGGGCAGAGAAGCAGCTTCAGGCTTTGGCCCCTCGCTCGCCCAGGAGCCCTTCCTTCAGACCACACCAGCCCGGTGCTGCGTGGGGGAGAAGTACAGCTCCCGAAAATAGTGAAACAAGCCCAGGAGGGAAAGGGAACCCGTGCCTTCCTGTTTTGCTGACAGATGGCTGGCTCCACAGCGTGACGAGCAATACCGGGAAGCTCCTGCCCTCAGCTTGCGACACACCATCTTCCGAGGAGCCAGCAACCAGTGACCACAAGCACCAGGGAGAAGCGTGTGGAGAGTTAGTGGGGTAGAAACAAAATTCAGGTTTTCAGTCAGAAGGGGACCCTGCAGGTCCCAGGGCTCGAGCACCGGCTGCAGACAGCTGGCGGCCCCTTGGATAATAGATGTGCTGCCAGAGCAGATAGTCCCAGCACAACCTGGTCCCCACCTTGAAGAATGGTCTGGGCAGCTGAGGTAGCCTCAGGTGGGGAGGGCACAAAAAGCCTACAAGCTCTTTGTTCAGCCACGGTATGCTAGGTCACGTCTTTAGCTGATGTGGCTAGCTTCACACCCTACCAAGCAGAGGAGCTGGCTCTTTGCTGTTCCTTATAACTGAGATACCTGCCCCATCAACCCTGTTTCCTGGAATTAGAGAAGATGCATTTTCTTGAGGGTTGGAAGCAGAGGATGTGGCTTGAGTTCCTACAGAAAGGGTTCAAACCTTATCGTAACCTTTTTAGCCCAACTTCCTTTTTTTTTTTNTTCTTTTTTTTTTTTTTTTTTTTTTTTCCCAAAAAAAATCTTCAGCCTGCTACCCAACAAGCTGCAGTGGGAAAGCGTAATAGCCGTGGTCATATTTATTCATTTCATAAGTTTTATGGTCTCCTCACTTGCTTCTGAATGTCATCACTACATCTGAGATCCAATATATTACTGCCCCTGCCCCNCATGTAGACTGCAGGACTGCAGACAGATAGGTTGGGGAACAGATTTTGGTCTCTGCAGTTTGCAAAAAAAGTTTGGAATTTTTGCAGAGCATTCTTCTGCCTGTTGCACATGTACCATAGCACTGCTTAATATACAATAATGCTCTGTCTTGCTTTATTCTGCTCTTAAAACTTTAATTCCAGACAAGCAATTTGTTTAACGTCTATATATAACTCTCAGAAATGACTAGAGCCATGCAAAATGCAAAAAGCCACCTACCACTTAAAAATTTGCATCAGTTCCTATGGGACTGAAGAGCTTTCAATAGGTCCATTTTTAATGAAGTAGTCAGTGGGAAATGCAGCTTCTCTTGCAGGAGGGAAAACCCTATAATGGTAGCCTGCTCAGTTACTGGAAATGTGGTGTATTTATGGCAGGTGGTATGGTACAAGTGCTTGGTATAGTCCCTTATTTCTCCTGCAAGCACAACTGAACACAAAGGAAGAAAAAAAGAAATGCCCGTGCATCTATTGCTGCCTTCGAGGGCCACCTGGCTACTATTAATCAGTTGATGACTACACATTTTTCCCCAGAGTACAGTGAACCCCAACCAACCAAAGAAAACATCCCAAGAAAATACCCACCAGAAGGGAGCCACACTCATGAAGGGCACTTTATTCCAACTGCACCTGCCTTTTCCCTATTGCTAGGGCTTCAGCAGGACTGGGAGCGACAAGGGGAGGAGGTAGCAAAGGAGAAAATTTCTTCTATTTTCATATTCTTGAATATACCTGCCTTTGGCATGACAAGCCTTACGTTCAGCATTTCTGTAACTTAAGCAGCACACTTCTCAGCTGTACTCCTTCCTGCTTCTTGCTGCCACCAGGCAGAATTCAGTTTGAAAACACTTCCCAATTCTTAAATGGAGAGGTAAACTAGAGTACAGATGGTGGGTTTTTTTTTTTTTTTTAAATGGAGGTAAACTGGACTACAGTTTGTTTTATTTTTTTTTAGTGGAATACTCCTAGGCTTGCTTTCTGTTAGACTGGATTCAGGACTGCCTGTCCTGAAACAGATGCCCTCCGTTCTCAAAGAGATGACTTCAGGGTTTATCCTTGAATTAGGTGATTTTAGGACATTCTGCAAAGCTGATCCATTTACTGGGGATGAAACATGGAGAGAAAATAGACCGGATGGAAAAGTGATGAGGGAAAGATTTTTTTCCCCCGATGATTACTTAGAACAATTAAGCATGGTTCCTAAATGTAGATTAAGATCCACAAGCACTAAGCAAATTGACAAAAGCAAAAAAAAAAAAGGACTTTAAAAAAATCCTAAAGGGTCTTTTGAATCCCTCCCAGGGGAAATTTGTACTCTAACATTATAATAACCTGTGGTATCTGGTAAATACTAATGAAATCCCAGCTAACTTCAGCTTAGGCCCTGTATCATCAAAGAATACGTGACACTTCTCCCCCCACCCCCCAATTCTGCAGTGACAGCAGTGCATTGGTTTTGGCTCTGTGACTGTTAAATGGTTTTTCACGCTGGACTTGGGCATAACGTGTCTTGGGCTAAATTTTAAGTGCTAAGAGTAGAATTTATCTCTTTGCCTTTTGCATGGTAAATCTATGAATAGGAAACTATGCCCTGTTTTTCCTCCCTTTCCTCCTCTGCTCTAGAATCACCAGAAACGCTGTCGCTGACTTCCTGGAAAGCAAGAGAGCCCTATGTACGGATATAAGGATTTGTACCAAAGTATAAACTTGATATCAATTTGTAAATTAAGAGATCTTTACAAAGACCTATCTAAAACAGCACCGTTTTAGAAATGTTTATGACATGAAACCCTAAATAACTGTCCGTTTTGGCAAGAAAAAAGAATTGTTTTGCGATTTTTCAGTGTAAGTTTTATCTGCAGAATCAAATTTATCACTAGCATAAGAAGTGTGTACGATTTCACTGTCTTCAATGCAGTCACATCTATTTAGGTTAGCAGCTAATTTAGGAGCCTGAAGTTAGAAATCAAAAGCTGGGCGGGCAGCTGACCGAAGCAATCTTGCTGTCAAATGCTGAACGTGCGCAGCTCTCATTTATAGCAGGAAAGGGATCAGCACCTAGGTGATAATAGATATTTCTTCTACTTAGGAATCCAAACAGCGTCAAAGTTTGCCCCCTTATTGAAAGAGCTGCAAAGCTCCCTTCAAAATAGATAAAACTATTTCTTCAAGCCTTTTCAGATACAGAACTCTAACCTGAATGTTTTCCTCTTCAGACTCCAAATACCAGATTCACAGATGAAGCTACCATTGGCTTTGGAAAAAGAATCAAATGTTGCAATCTTAAGCTAATTAATAATCAACACACAAAAAACCTGAAAGGCTATGTTGGTTTTGTTTTAAATAAGGAAGCACCTAACTGACCATGCTCCCACAAAAAATTTGGATTTAAATTAGTCAGCATTTGTCCAGGTTACCATCCTGAGCCCAAAGAAAATTTACATGTGACTGATTTCCCTCCTTGCAACTCTCTCTACAACATAATTTGTGCTATGTCTTAAGAATATATCAAAATACACCCCATGAATCACCGAGGTACTGCTCCATTTATACCTGGTGTCAATTACAACCAGAAGTGGATTTGGGACCTTTTAGGATTCCAGGTGTAAATAGGAAGAAGTCATTGCAAGGACAAGATTTTCTAATCTTTCAGAATACAGCAAATTAATTCCTTGCAAGTCTTGGTTTATTATTTCATGTCCTGTTATACAATGCAAATTCAAAAGTAAACCTCCTTGTCAAGAAAATGAATGCTTAGCATTTATACAGACTTTTATCAATTCAAACAAACATGTAAGCATGTCAGTCCTTCTACAAACCCTGATCTCTTAGGATACTAAAAGATCACAAGATTGGGCTGTTGATATAGTTCAATGGAATGACCTAACCCAATGCCGAAGACTAGCTATTTTATTTTCTTCTTTGTTTCCCAAGCTACATATGTACTGAATTCTCTGGGACAACACATGCTTCACACTCAGCACAGTGGGACCTCACTTATGGTACGGAAATGAAATCACAAATTGTGACATTTGTGGAGCCACTTCGGACTTACAGCAGCACACCTAAACTCAGAGCTGTCCTTCCATCTACAGATAGCTCTACTTCTGGTGCTGCAAGGGGTCCACAAACGTACACCACATCCAGCTGCATGTTTCCTGACTATTTGTAGGTGTAGCCTTGCTGAGCAGACAGAAAGGTCCCTGAAGGAACACTTCTGCCTTGAGTGGACCCCACGGGGGCAGGTACACTTCTCCACGAAGTCTCAGAGCAGAAAATATGAGCACTCACAAAGTCTGGAGGGGGGGAAAGAAACCTCCTACAAGGGACCTGGTGTTCTGCAGGTGCTTTTGCAAATATGAAAAGAGAGGGGAACACATGTTCCTCAGCGGTGGCAGCTCTGGGTTAACTGCGATAAAACAAACAAGCAAAGAGGCAAACCCCAGCCTTGCTTCCACAGCCACTGCGGGGAAAGGGCCGATTTCGCAACCCCCGCTTGTGCAAGCAGCCCCGCGGCAGGAAAAGGGACCGCTCGCACAGGTCATTGGAGCAGCTGGCCCTAACGGAGCGCTCGTGTGTGAGCACGTCTTGTCTTTGTGGTCTTTGACACGTCTCATTGGCTCCTCATCGCATAGGCTGCAGCTTTGGCAAACTAAAAATCCAAACCAACAACCAAAAACATAAAACCCCAACCCACTTTGCAACCTAAATTGAGGCAAAGCTCCTAAAATGGGTCCTAGATTCATCCACCCACAACATATAAAGGGAAGTTTAATAAATTAATTAATAAAGCAAAACCAGGCTGCAGCCAGAAAAACACAGTACAGTTGAACACCTATAGCCCTTAACATACCTGATGAGAATTTGCACATTAACAACAGGTTAGGAGTCAGAGGTATCATCATGTATGTGTCATTGGTCTTTTTGTTTTTAAGTTGGGAGTTGCATCTACCTGCAGAATGATAATACAGCTGCATTTCTAATTGCACCAGAGAGTCTCGACCTAGCAGAACCAAGCCTCTTGCATCCACTGAAGTCGATGAGTTTGAACCAACAACCAAGAGAGGAGATGAATATAGACACCCCTGTAAAAGTATTTAACATTTAGTTTCCTTTTAAACAAAAGACCTATTTTTTTTTTAATAGACTTTTAACTTCACATACGAAAGTGCTACATACAGCTGAACACACAACAGGAAGGTTGTTAAACATGGGTAAAAGGTAGTATGTATTGCACAACCAGTGGAAATACTTGAAGAAAATTGCTAGAATCCTACAAACTAGTTTTAATTAAAAGCGTGCAATATCTCTGCAAGCAGCTGATAATTAGCTTTATTATTGTAATTTAATATGCTAGACTTCACAATCTCTGTGAATGACTCTACTTTAGAACCATTTTAATTCTATTTTTAATTTCTGCCTCATCACACAGCTCAATGTAAATAATAACTACAAAGATGAGGGGTGGTCCTTTCTGAAAACTAAAAACTGAGAGTCATAATAAGCACTTCAGTGTCCTTCCATTTCTGTTTAAAAAAACCCCCTCCAGGTCTTTTAAAAGACTGCATTAAAACAGAAAAATGGTTAAAACTAAGTGGATCAATTTCTCTCCCTCTACACTAATTCCATATTCAGCGTTTTCTAGAAAGTCTAGGGAGATGTTTAGTTTATTCAGTCGTTTCTCTATTCCTGCCTAGTGTAAATTCTGGTTAACTACACGAATTGACAATACAATTATGAGCATACAGTCAAATTTCAATGGAGAGCTCCTGTCTGCAAAATGAAGGAAGCACTGTAATTCAACACACAAGATTAAGAAAAGAACTCTGCTAACAGTGCAGATGCGAAACAGTTATATGTCTGGCACATGTAAAATTAATTTCCATGTTAGTGAACAATTGTGAGGGTGTAAAAAAAGTTGTCTCAAAGATCCTACGTAATTCTCAGTTCTTTGGGAATTCTTTTTCAAAGCACTGACAAATGATAAAAAGTGCATCTTGTATGCACCTATGTGTTTTCCATATGCACTCTTCTTAGCATTCTACTGTGTTTGAGCTGTATTCATGTAACAATTCATTGTTAAAGGAGATTAAAAAAAAAATCCGTTCTTTCATTGACTTTGTGTGCAAATTACTGGACTTGATATCATTGCAAATATGAAAAAGGTTCTTCCTTCAAGTTTTTGAATTGCAACCAGTGTCATTATAAATTGTTTCCACAACATGAGAAAAATATGAAGGTAATTTTCCTAATTAAGGCCACATTTTATTAACTCATTAAACTCTGTCACCTTTATTCACTAAAAATCAAGCAGAAAAGTGGAATAAATTCACCATGACAAAGAAAATGCACACATTTTCATCATATAAATACACTGACTAAAAAAAAGGTGAGCTCTGTAAATTAAGGCACTCAATCTAAGAACATAGCACATTCTCAAGTGGCCAAATCGAGCTCTTGGATAGTCTTCCAGGACTCTCACTTGAGAGAAGGCAAGCAGCAGATGCAAAACTGTACTTCTTGTATCTATATATACATGATTTAAAAAGCGTAGGATGTCCCTAGCACAGCATATCTAAATACGCAATAGAGAAAACATAAAAGGATCCCTTTATGTCTAGAATTGTTATTGCCAAGTATCCCCAACAATATACCAGTAGTCCATTTGTCCAAATTATAGGAGGTTTCAATAACTCTGCTTCATGATCACAGAATTGCTTCCTAATTTCCCTTCAAACTGTTCAAGCTGTTACGGATTATTAAAGGACATTATCAGCCTGAATAAGCATATTAGAGATCTGCGTGATTTTTTTCCCCCTAAATAAACCTAAAAATAACTCCTAAAATTACTATAATTGAAATGGATTAGCAAGTTTCTCCACACTACATGTTTCAGTTAACTCACTCTGCTTTTGCAAATATTTTGGACCCAATCCACTACGGACAATTCCAGCTTTATATTGCAATTGCTCCACTGTTCTCAGTGAGTTGACACAAGCGGAAAAATGAAGCAATGCAGCGGGGAATCAGATCTATCTTACAGAGCAAGTTTCTCTTTTACTGAGAAAGCTAGAGCAACTGGGATCAGAAGAAGAAATGTACATCTTTCACATGAAATACACTTCAAAATAAGCTAAAGAAGTGGACAGTTCCCATTGCTTAAAAAAATACGACAACTTCAGTGTGACTGCTCTTCAAAAACTGCAATCTGAATGGCCTTATACAAGAAGCATGAGTGTGCCATGCAGGTCCCAAACCTGCACTGTCCTATCCCCATGAATTTGCAATGGTACAAATAAAGCTAAGAACATGCATGTATCTTTTCAGGACTAGGACCTACCTTTGCAGTCACCACACTGTGTTGGTAGTGACTTGCTCAGTGCAAAAAACTCTGCAATCTCTTCTTGTTCACTGGCCTAAAGCATGGAGGAAGGTGTGTCTTAAAGGGGAAGGGTGAGGCAGTTATTGAGCTTTTAATAAAGATGCATCACAACATACCCTCGGGGGCTAACATAATTCTGTTTAAATTTAGGGAGCAAACAAAACTCTTGTTGACTCCAAGTTGTAGTTAAGTTTATGTATAGATTACAGACGTAGGGACAACAAACCAAAGTTGAGCTTGGAAGCAGGGAGTTTCCCAGCCGAAGTCAGTCCATTTTGCTGGATAGCCACTAAGGAGAGAAAACTCCTGCAGCTACTTTGGATGAGTGGAAGGTATTTAAAGTAGCCTCCTGCTTAAAGATTGCCATAAAGCTGACAAGACTGAGGCTGTCAATCTTGCCTCAGATGGAGTTCACACTCATCTCTAAATGCTGTTCCCCTCCAGCGGGCAAAAAAAAAAAAAAAAAAAATCTTTGGATTACAGAAGAAAAATACCAGTGAGGAATAGGTCTTTCCTCTTTTGACTCTTGCATTGAGCTGCAAGCATTTAAAACACTTCCCAAAGAATCATAGTCCCAGAAAAACTGATGAGAGCCCTTACCTTCCACTCCTCAACTGATATAATGTATTCCCGGTATCCTTCTGAAGGTATCTAGCAATTGCATTTAACCCAGTGATGTCTGTCCAGCAGCACAGCCTCTTCCCCTCCCCTTTCTTTTTTGGGGGGATGGATTCTGAGAAGAAAATATCGTTCCCAAACCTTTCTTTCTGTGTGATTTTATAATTCCTAGAAAAGTGGGGTTTGTTGCTTGGGAGGGGAATTCCGGCAGAGCCCACTACAGTGCCACCAGTGCATCCTGCCTTACGCTCATAAGGATGACAACTTTTTCCAAAGATCGCATTATTGCTACACTACATTTTACTACTTTACTATGTTTTCTTTGGTCTAATTCTATTACTTTTAATAATAGTAGAAAGTAATGACTGGTCAAAATGTAATCAAGTACATATGTGAATCTTGACTGAAAAACAATAAAATTCACTATGGACCCAGCTCTTCTTGCACATAAAACAGGAGAAAAAAAAAATCCCACAAGTCTTCAGTGGAAGTTTTTCCTGACAAAGAGCCACACAATTAGGCTGTGATCCATAACTTTTGATATCCTCTGGACTTTTTAAGAAAACATTGCCAAAAACGGTCTGCCAGAACAGCATACGATTCATTATGCCCTTGTTTTCTGTTGCTGAAATACAGACTGGACCCATTTCCTTGTTTTCTGCAAGATTGTGGCGTTAGCGTAAGGAGTACCTAAGCTCAAATAAAATATGTCTGGAAATGTTTTTGTCTTCATTTTGGAGTTATCCAATTTTAATGATGAGAAACAAGTTTTGCATTGTTGTAAAACTCTATGGATTGATTCTCCACTTACATTTCTGCGTTGCTATGCAGTGGAAGTGGCAAGCAGACCAGGTTTTTTGTATTAAGGTCCACAAGGGAAAGGAAAACTGCTACAGTAATGCCGATATGGAGACTATTGCATTTTTTTATTGTACAGTGCATGTAACACAAATGACAAAGGTATCATTCATGCTTATAGAAGGAAACATGCAACAAGACCATTCCTGGAGTGAGCGCTGGCAGCCGTGAGCCCAGGTGGAAAGTCACAGGTATATGACAAGCTTGTCTCTCTACTGCAACTCCTGAGTATGGGACCTACTAAAAATACACCAACTCACTTTTGCTCGCTTGGAGTTAGGCAGCCACCCTGAGAAATATTCAGCTGGGATAAATGATGCACACAGGATCAGCATCTAAGCTGCTCCAGTTACTGGGAGCATGAAGGGCAAAGAGAGAAAAGTTCTCTGCTCTGTCTTCCCATCATTGCATTGGGCCAGAGAGATTAGTGATCCCTCTTTAATTACCGGGATCCACCAGACTGAATTAGGACAGTCAGTACAACTCCACAGTATGCCCCTGCCTTCCTGTTACTTCCCCTGGAAGCTGTACCCGGGAGGTAGAGGACTCTTGCAAGTATCAGTGCATTAGGTTTGAAATTCTGGCTCCTGGGGATGTTCAGTATTGAACTTCAATTGACTTCAGTCTGATCAGTCTTCTCACTCGGTGGATAAACCTGCCTTCTCCTTGGCTTTTTATCTTAAATTTATTTTATTGTTAGGGAGATGATTTCTATTTCTTATTTCTTTTTAGTCTTGCAGTATACGAAGTTCTGAGTTTAGGCTACTTTACTCAAAAAAAAAAAAGAAAGAAAGAAGAGGAGCACATGGATAGTCACCAATATTAATATTTGTGAGAAAATCTTTAAGGTTGGAGGCGAGTCTGGGATAATAGAAACATGAACTACGGAAAGTGCAGTGCTCTGCAGTATATTGGACACTTCCCCATGCAGTTCTGCTAAGGACAGCTACGATAAGGACAGCTATCATTTCAAGAGTTCTTGGTCTTGCACTTGGTCTACACTTAGTTTCTCATGTCCACATGCAGCAGTTTCAAAGGGTTTGATAAAGCAATAAGGCATACAGCCATCAAGCTAAACTTGGTAGAGCTTTGCTAAGGATTGAGGTATCTTGGGGGGGGGCAGGAAATATATGGCAGTCTAAGCAGTATATCCTGTATTTTTTATTCAATTTTAAAACAAGCATTTATGAGTTAAAATCAAAGTAGAGCATCTCAATATTAGAAAGAAGCTTCTGCATGTGAGTGATGACACCTTTTGGAAAAGGGACATAGTATGAACTACTGTATGCTGCTGTTATATTAAACCATGAAGAGGAATACTGGGCATTTTCATGGTAACATGAACAAATCCATTCTCACTTTTTCGACTTACAATTTCCCTCATTAGAGAGGAGAAAGAAGAATAAACAAAGTCACCTAAGGGCAAAAATTTAGTTTGGAAAATTGAGAAGCAACTAAATTTTCATATAAGCAAGCCATCCCATCCTTAATTTTTCTATTTCACTAAGACTCTGAACACCTTAAACTATGTGATTCACTAGCAAGGCGAGAGAGCAGTGCTGCAAGCCACTCAGAACATGCCCCTGCTTAGTTGGTTCAGATAAAGTCTTTCCAAGTATTTGGAAGGAATTTTAGTACTTATTTCTAAATGCAATATATCAATATGCTTTTTCTTTACATTTCAATGATCACTTATAATGTTCAATAGAGAGGCATACTACATGGTACTCCAGTATGCATGTGAGTTACAATTGATGCGAGCAGTCAACTGAAGCTAACAGAGTGCATCTTTTAAAGGATTTGGCCCTTACAATGCATTACAGCTTCCATTTTTAAAACTAAACTATTAAAGTCTAGCAAATGGGTTGTTAAGGTGAATGCATGAAATATAATCAGGATTACCTGGTTTATTTCATTTGGGGTGTTTTTGGACAGCTGGACAGTAGATGCATATGGATGTAACCTTGGTAGCATCTAGCTATTGAAAAGAAAAATACCTAGTCAGGAAGCTCTCATTCTAACTTCTGATCCCCACACAAAGTCCTTTGAAAACACTACTTGCACTTATATGTGTAAGCAGACTCAGTGCAAGGAAAAAAAAAAAGAAGAAAAAAAAGAGAAAAAGAAAAAAAGAAATAACATTATATTCCTCTACAATAATTTACATAGTTTAAGCCAGTGGCCATACCAGTCTAAAAATTCTTGCATTCCACAAAACATCACTTTTTTGAGACAATTGCAATCGTAAGCTACAAATTTTTTCTAACACAGTATTATTAACTTTTTACAATTTTGGAAGCAGAATGCTTTGCACTATGTCTGGCAGTGTTACCATACCTTCTAGACCAAGGTAGAAAAGTAATCCAAGAAGTAATCAGGTTTCTTGAAGCACAAAATTAAAAGTTTCCTTAGAATCGACTGCTGTAGTGGGAAGTCGTTTCTTCACACACAGAGTTTTTAACTACGCGCATCTTCTTTAATAACGACTACAGAGCGAAATCGTCCCTTCGCAGAGTGGGTGACTTTGCGGAGCAGGGTGAAAGAAAACCTCCAGCTGTGAGAGGCTTTATGGCAAGGAGGAAAACTTCTGGTGGCACCGCTATTCGGAAGTCAGCAACTTCTCCTCTAACGCCGTTCCCCTCAAGCGCACAGGGGCTGCTAATTTTACAAGTTCCTAATGGCTTTTACAACCTCCATACCTGCCTCCCCTCTGCAAATTACAGGCTCAAGCAATTTGCACTCGGGCTCTGAATGAACCAAAGTGCTGCAGCTGACTCGAGGAGGCGAAAACAGACCGGTCCGCACCCGCTCCTGCCTGGGGGCAATGTTACCACCGCCCCGCCGGTTCCCTCCCCTTTGAATCAATGAATACTCCTTCTCGGCCAGCTCCTTATGGCTACTCATCTCTGAAATTTTAAGGAAGCCCTCCAAAACGCCTGGATTACACCCACGCTGTGGCGCAACGTTTTCAAANGATGGGATGGGACGGGATGACCTGCCTGCTGGGCTCCGCAGTCTCCCACTTTACGCTCCCGGCAACTTCTCCCCGGCAGCGCCGGCTCCGCGCCGCCCCTCCTCACCCCCGCGCC